>BDIU01000152.1:907-32179 GCA_002118135.1 Trebouxia sp. TZW2008
ATGAAATACTTGGGTGTACTAGCTGAGTACTTTTCAGCGTCTAGTACGTCCTACAATCCGACCCTGAATTCGTTGTGATGCCTGACTTTGGAGCAAGAGTTCTGCAATTGTTTCGAACAGTTGTTTTACGAGATTACCGGTTACATCCTGGCCGCTTGCCGCTGTGCAGGTGTACACACTTGGCGACGCTCCACTCTGCACTTCACTGCATCTCGGTAAGGTCAACACCCAGCACACATTCTCAACTAGCAAAATTGCGTCGATACCTGGCTTGTGACTAACCTCCCCCTGATGTAGCTGTTGCTCTTCTTCTTCGACAATGCTGCCAAAAGTACAAGCCTGTACTTTGCAGCAGAGCAAAAGCAGCAAGCTGTACCTAGCAGCAACACTTACAGCTGCTATACTTTAACGCATTTTGACCGACTCAGGAAACACGAAACAGCAGAAGCGGAGCCGGAAGCTCTGCCTTTGCGAGTAGCCTCGTCGCTGCCGCAGGCAGTAGGCTGCACGCCAAGAGTGCTCGACAGCTTGCCTCTGACTGTGTAACTATGGACCCGACGGGTCTTGACATAAGTGAGCAGTCGACCCGAGCTGTGACGTTCGAGCTGAGCGTTGCGCTTGCTTCGCTGTATCAGCGATATGCCCTGCTGTGCAGACTATATGCCCTTTCCTATTGCACCTCAGTTGCACCACCCCATGCATATGAGCCAGCACCAGCACCCTCACCAGATGCAGCTGTTGCAAGCGGTCACACAAATGCAGCATCAGCCGCACTCCGGCCTCGGCGCGCTGCCTCAGCATCCCTCGGGGTTAGATTTTATGTCTCAGCACGGTCCTGTAGATCCTCACCAGCACTTGCAGGCTCTGCAGCAGGGCGATCTATCGGATCAGATACCTCGACGGAAGAACCGAAAACGCGATGAACTGGAGGCCGGCAAGTAAGACGCTACACGCTCACACTATGTAAGGCTTGTGCACGTTCAAGAACACAACTTCACAGCAAACCTGTTCTGACAGGCCCAAGAAAAGGCAGCGATCCAAAAAGCCTGTAGATGCTCCGACACGGCCGAAGTCTGCCTACATGTTTTTTCTTGGCGAGTTCAGAGAGCAGTACAAGGTGACAACAGGCTTACACCTGCATCTGATCCGGCTTCAGCAGCATTTGCTGTCTCTTCTGCGACTTGCTTCTGTTGACTTGCAGCTTGACAACCCAGACAGCAAGAAGGTTGCTGAAGTTGCAAGTGCAGCTGGGGAGAAGTGGAGGTCCCTCTCAGAAGAAGAGAAGAAAGGCTACGAAGAACGCTCAGACAAAGCCAAGGTATCACAAGTCAAAAGCTTTGCATCATTCTTGACCGTACAATGCAGACTGAGTTCCACTGCCTATCGCAAATTCGCACCATTGATGTAGCTGCCTCACAGCATGCATACGGCCTCTCCTTTGACTCTTTTGTGCAAGGTGTGACTTGACCTACATCTGACAATATTTGTTCATGCCATCATAATGCAACCCTAAAAATCCTACACAACTTCGCTCAAATAGCATGTGGCAGGCTGACTACTGCATAGTTGTCTTCAGCCATGCCTTCACAATGCAAGTCCTGCCTCTGACAGAAACCCACTGGCATGTGTCAGGCCGATTACTGCATAGTCATGTTTGGCCATGCACTCAACAAGAAATCCTTGACTCTGACATCAATTGATTGGCATGCAACAGGCTGATCATCATGTAGCCATGTTTGGTCATGCATTCAGCAAGCGCACCTGGACTCTGACAAATCTGACTAGCATGGGACGCCTGACACTGACAGAACTCAGTTGGCATGCGACAGGCTGATTACCGTGTAGTCATGGCAGAGTATGAGAAGGACCATCCAAAGCCACCAAGGCGACAGAAGCGAGCTCGTGATCCGACTGAGTTGAAGCGGCCCCAGTCTGCCTACTTCTTCTTTCTGGCAGACTTCAGAGAGATCTACAAGGTGTGCTCATGTTCAGCTATCTTCATAAATGCACAGATGCACAGTCGCGTTGCATATCATGTCATCAGTCCAATTCACATCATGAGCCCATTGACAATGCGTCTGGCTTTGCAGCCTTGATGCTGTTGCAGCATTATTTGACATCTGTCGTCGCTGGTTTGTCACAGTCACTACAGCATCAAAACGGGAGTTTCCAACAGTGCTATGCCTTATCAGAATGTGCAGCTGCGGTCAGTCAGACCGCATGTGCCATCTGAGCATGATGCGTGTCCATCATCATGACTCATACCTCACTCAGAGCCAGACTTGTACACACACCAGAAAAGCAGACGTCATGGGCTGCTTCTGCTCACAGGGGCTCCCTGTGTCACACCAAGCAGCATGACTTTCTTTTTTGCTTCCCTTTTTCTATGCAGTTTCCAATCAGATTGCTTATCATGGCTTATGTGCTGCAGCGGGATCATCCCGACGAACCAGTGGCAGTCAAAGTGATAGGTAGAGAGGCAGGCGAGAAGTGGAAGAACATGAGCGTGGCTGAGAAGGAGCCCTACGAGACCCTAAGCAATGCCAGCAAGGCAGAGTATGCCAGGATGAAACAACTGACACCAGCCGAGCGCATCATGGTGTTGGCAGCTCAAGCTATGCATCATCCAGTAAGAGCTCTGTCATACACCAAGTCCTTCATGCTGCTGCTGTTTACCTGCTACTCATATCATATCATTTCATATCGTATCGTATCGTATCGTATCGTATCGTATCGTATCGTATCGTATCATATCATATCATATCATATCATATCATATCATATCATATCATATCATATCATATCATATCATATCATATCATATCATATCACATCATATCATATCTTCATACGATTATATGTCATTCATATGCCATATCTTGAGAATGCATCATGGTCAAGCCATGCATCAACCAGTCAGGGCTCTATTGCATGCAAAACTCGTTGTTCTGTCGCTGTTTTCCAGTTTCATACATTTGTGTGTGTATGCTGCATCATGCTGTCGGCAGCTCAAGCCATGCATCACTCAGTAAGGGCTTTACTGCCTGCAAAAGTCATAATGTTACACACATTTCTCGTGTTGTGACTGCGTCATGATGTTGGCAGCTCAAGCCATGCATCACTCTTGAGGACCTCTATTGCATGTAAGACTCATAACCCTGTTGCTGGTTTCCTGTTATATACGTTTTGTGTATTGTGACTGCATCATGGTGTTGGCAGCTCAAGCCATGCATCATCGAGTGAGCAGACTGCATGCCTCATGCTGAGGAAGCTGAGCAAGTCAGCACCCTCAATCGTGCACCATCCACTATGGCCTCTGCCACGATGCAATCTTAGATCATTGCAGGATGGCAGCCTGACTGTGCCGTAATACTTGAGTAGCACTCTTGCTTACGACATGGTGGGTCAGATGCACCAGACACGGGCATGGACCCTAGCATGCAGCACAGCATGCTGAAGAACTTATGTCTTGCAGGATGGCAGTCTGATCGTTCCTTCGTATCTGGATAGCAATCATGCTCACAACATGGTGGGTCAGATGCACCACAGCATGGGCATGGATCCCAGCATGCAGCGCAGCATGCAGCAGGGGCAAGATGAGCAGTATGTTGATGGCCTAGAGGATGACATTGATCAAGGTCAAGATGAAGCAGAAGCAGGTATATAGCATCTGCAACAGCAGGATTGTCTTTAGGCAGTCTGATTTCAGAACCTTTCCTGCATTTGCCCCAATGGCATGCAATCCATACTTAATATCAAATTGCAGTCATGTCCAAATCATGCTGTGCTAAACAAGCTGGGTACCTCAAGATGCTAATGGCCACAGCAATATATCGCAACCACAATGTTGCTGAACAATTGATCACGCAGCACGGATCTCTGTAACAGTTTTGTGTGTGCATGCAGTAGCCATCTTGTTTTACATGCCTTGTGGTTTTGGTCACTGTAATATCTTGCAACCCGTCCTGCAACTTGTGACTTCACATGCAAATACAGAACAGCAGGACAATGTTGGCACAGACCAGCTACCACCCACCTCTCAGCAGGAAGCAGAGGAGCAGCTGGCCATTCTGCAAGACAGGCTAGGCCAAAGCAGGGCTGCACATGACAGGGCCGCTGCACACAGCCCTGATGCTCCTGGTGCCTCCGATAAGCCTCGACTGAGCAGTGAGGTGAGGCAATCTGCATTATTCAATGCAGCTCCTGTGCACATATGTGCTGGACAGTGTTTGCAGCTCATGTGACAAGTTGTGTGTTTGTAAGCTCCATATATACACAAACCAGGTCACATACAAGCTTGCCAGCACTGATCTGCTGACATGTGGTAATCATCAGAAGTAATACAGCTGCTGGCTCTCACAGCCTGCTGCTGCTGCTGCTGCTGCTACATGAGTTGTGTCACTGGAGCCAGCCTCCTTCAAATTCAAAACCTTGTACCAGCTTGCACAAGATACTCCCCTCTGTGTAGGGCGCTGGCGATGGTGGTTCTTTGGACAAGGAAGGACAGGGCACTACGGCACTTGCACACCAATTTCCAACATTTTTCCCTCTGTGCAGGACGCTGATGATGGTAGCTCTCTAGTTGAGGCAAAAGAGCAACAAGCTGCATAACAGCAGCAGCAGGCCCAGGGCGATAGGGCACTTTCAGACCATTTTTGAAGATGTTTGCCTCTGTGCAGGACGCTGACAATGGTGGCTCCCTGATTGAGGCAAGAGAGCACCAAGCTGTCAGAGAGCAGCAGCAGGGCAGGGCACAGAGGTGCTATCAGAACAGTCTTGAACATGTTTGCCTCTGTGCAGGATGCTGATGACGGTGGCTCTCTAGCTGAGGCAAGAGAGCAACAAGCTGCGCAACAGCAGCAGCAGGACAGGGCGAGAGGGCACTTTCAGACCAGTCTGGAGGGCCCTCCCCAGTCTTCTCAGTTGCCCACGCAGGTTCTGGTCAGAGGCCACAGCCCTGTTCACATCCACCAACAGCACCTGCAGGAGCAGATACAGCAGCAGCTGCATCAGCGGCAGCAGGCACAAAGCATGGTGCCTAGGGTTGCGCACTACTCCCAAGACCCTGAGCCAATGTTGCAGTTTCAGCAGTACAGACCTGACATGGTGCAGTCACCATCAGAGCAGCCAGGCATTGCTTTAGGCATACATCAGTATCAACAGCACCCAGATGGGCTGATGCATTTTCAGCATCAGCCAGGCTTGACTGCCTCTCAGCATCAGCAGCAGAGTCTGGGGGGAGGGGCGTTGGTGGGGGGTAGCCTAGACCACCATTTGCATGATAGGGGTCAGTACTACGGCGGCAACGAGCACAATGGTGCTGCAGGAGCTCAGACAAATGGCCTTGGCTTACCAATGAATTTTGCACAGGTAATTTTATGTGCCTTATTCATATGGGACATATGTAAACCACAGTGAGGAAGGCAAGTTTTGCCATGTGATGCACATCTGTCTGGCATCATGCTGTGCTTCTGTGCATTGCGATCTTATGTTTCTTCTGCCATATTGCTCGTCTATGTCTTCTCAAATGCTTGCAGAACCAATTGTAGGGCAACTAAAATCTTGCTGTGTGGTGCAGTGGAACAACTCGTCCTCAGGGTACTGAAGCAAATTGTCCAGGCACAGGTGTCCAGGCACAGGTGGCAAAGTGGTCACAGCAACATGACCAGCAACGAATGACATGTAACCCTCATTCTGTCTGAAGCCTCGATCCAGATGTGTTTCACCAAACAGAGTGTTGTGACCTAAGTCAAAATCAATGTGTATCATTATCTGGTGGCGTGCATAACTATGTGTGGACACCATTGGTAAGAATCTGTCAGCGGCTGCAATGGTATATCAAATTAATGCGACATAACAATTGGGTTGGGGTTTTTCGTTTTACTTATGCTGCATCAGTGACCTCGTCTAGATGTGTGAGCGCAGTGAAAGCCTTACTTGACGGATGGTGGCTTTATTGCTGAGCGTTTGGACTTGATTGCAATGTTTTCGCCTGTGGTGATGAAACAATGTTTTCGCTTTGATGATGAAACAAAGCTAAAGAAGCTAATCTGGGCAGGCGACAAAGAAACGTGCGACCATACACGTCTTGTGAGGCATGCAAACATACACCAGTGCGCCTCACGCTTGCTTGCATCAGGCAACACAGTACAGAGCTAATAAGCGCTCACAGTACACAAGAATGTCGAAGCTCAGGGGGACAGTAAAAGCTGACCAAAGCAAAGTGATGACTGCTATGATTGACTACTTCCGCCTGTTGTAGTCTGATCTGCCTGAGGTGAAACCACCAATGGACTGCATGTTGGGATTCTGCTGCTGCCTGAAAGCGCCAGACCGCTGGAATCTGTCTGGCAAACTGCTGACATTGCTGGTCAACCCGGTGGTGCCGTATCTATCACTTCTATCACCAAATCTTGAGCCGCCCATGCGGCTACCCCTGCCCCCTAACATACCCCCTCTGCCCCCTGGTCGACCCAATCCACCCATTCCTGGTAGACCTCGCCCACGTCCGCCCCTGAACAGTTCCAGACACTTAGTCAGTCAGTCTGATCTGCCATTTGGCCAATTTGTCACAGAAGCTGATACATGCTTCCGGCAGTACGCTGCAGCTGAAGCAGCTCTGGTCTGCCAAGGCGGCTGGCAATGGAGAAGAAATTACAAGCAGCAAGGGCAATTTTGCAAGCTCTGATGAGACATCCAGAGCCCTTTGCAGGGCGTCGGAGGCTGTGCCCGTGTCGCATTCACAGTGCAAGTGCAGCAAAGCAAGTGCAGCAAAGCAAGTGCAGCAAAGCAAGTGCAGCAAAGCAAGCTGTGAAAGTACTGTCAGTACCAGTAGAAAGTCTGCTGCGAAGTGCAACTGTTGAAGAAGTACTAGCGGTTCTTGCTACTTGTGCAATCATTTGATTTGCACTTCTTCAACAGTTGCATTTCACAGCCAACTTTCTACTGAAGCTGACAGTACCGACAGCTTCCAACTGCTCTTCACTCTGTGGACAGAATTTTGGTCAACTCTGCATAAAAGCTGCCAACTGCACTTGCAGACAAGTCTGCCTGTGCAGCAAGGATAGCCAATGACTCTGGCTCAGACAGACTGACACACATTTACCCACAGCCTGGGGACGTTGACACAACACCCAGAAACAAAGCATCAAACAACAGCACATTTGGAGTTATGGTACAGCATCTAGGAGCCATGCAAGGTGAATAATCTTGCAAACTCAGTGCCATACTCAAGATCAAGACAGTCACAGTACCCTGCAAGATCAGCAGAACTTGAGCCTCACACCTAGCTCTTGAGCCAGTACATGTCTCAGTTGATGTGTGACAAACCAGCGCTTACAGAAACTTCTCGTGGAAAGGACACTCAATGTAAGGACGATCTCAATATAGAGGAACGCCATTGGTGACCAATGACTGCATTCTGGCTGCAATGGTCCCTCTGATTAAGGACAACTCAATCCAAGACAAATTTCTTGGTAGCCACAGCAGTCGTTACAAAGAGAAGTCACTGTGCCGTAGTCAACAGGGAAAGCAGACTGACCTTCTGCTGCCGCCACCTTCCTGGTAGCCCCTGCCCATGTCATCCTCAGAATCCCTAAGCCCCCCTGTTCTAAGGGTGAGCGCCCTTTCATTCAGATCCACCATGGTTGCCGCCTTGTCGGCAAACTGCATGGCTAGAGACTGCAGCCGGCTTGGTTCGGCGTTGTGCATCACTATGGTGCTTGTGGGCTGGTCCCAGCTGCCATGCAGCTTCTCGTCCATCATCAACTTGCTGACAATGCTGTGGACCTGCATGACAATTGTGCAAAATGGTTGAATTTCCATATAGCATTCGTGCCATAATCAGGTCTTGCATAGAACGTTAAAAGTCTGTGGACCTGCATGCATGGTCACATGCTTGTCAGCAAACTGCATGGGCAGGGACTGCAGCCGACTTGGTTTGGCAGTGTGCGGTACTATGGTGCTTGTGGGCTGGTGCCAGCTGCTGGGCAGCTTCTCGTCCATCATCAACTTGCTGACGATGCTGTGAACCTGCATGACCATCATTTATTGACAAAAAATGGTCAACAGCATGTGCTGACAATTTTGATGAAGAGATTTCTGGCTTTCTGCTGTATACCTATTCAGCTACTCAAGGGGGATTCTAGTGTGTCAATTGCTCAGCAGATCACAAGTCGGGCGCAGCAGCGTTTGCAATGTTGTCAGTCAATTTCATGTCAAGCACACAGCAGTAGAAACACCACTACAGTGCTTGCAAGTCCTGCAAATGCACACGAGCAAGGCTTTGCACTGTTGTGGACCTGTGACAATTGCACCCAGACAGATGCGCACTGCATAATCACGAGTTTTGCACAGGCAATCAAGCATGCAACCCTTGTCAAAACCTCTGCTTGTGCACAAATAAAGGTGCCAAATAACAGGTTGTAGATGCAAGTGTTCTTGCAACAGAAGCGCCACCATGTGCAGAATGTCAAGCTGCCAGCAACAATCCATGCTCTACAAAATCAAGCTGCAAGCATCCATTCACATTGTATAAAGCGATTGCACAGCTGATCAGACGATGAGCGGTTGCCTTCATCTCTTGCAGCTCAAAACATCTCGGAAACTCACAGTTGGTCTATTGACAGCTCAGAAAGGCACGGCTGCGCCACTGACAAGACCTCACGTTCATTTCAGGCGGCTGTGACAAGCTAAGACTGCTGTAGTAGCTGTCATAGGAAAACAGGTATGTCTTTGAGCCACATTCAGACAGTCACAGATGGTCAGCTGACAAAGGCCCACCTTGCATTTTTGGCAGGTCAAACATCTCAGACAGCTGTGACAAGCTGAGGCTGCTGTAGTAATTCTCATACGAAAACTGGTGTTTCTTCAAGCCACACTCCTGCAGCTTGGCCTTCAACAGAGCCTTGATAGCCTTGCGCGGTGAAGACAAAGGACTGACCAAAGTCACCAGTGCTCACCTTCATTTCTGGCAGCTCAAACATCTCAGACAGCTGTGACAAGCTGAGGCTGCTGTAGTAGCTGCCGTATGAAAACAGGTATGTCTTCAAGCCACATTCCTGCAGCTTGGCCTTCAGCAAAGCCAGAACATTGTCCCTGGCACCGCCAATGAGGTTCCAGACGGATACTGAAGAGAGGTAGTGATAAGCGTCTCGCCAGCGGCCGCTCATGATGGATTTGGTTGCAGCCATCACATGATCCCTCACGTTCTCAGGAGGACCTGCGTGCCATGACCGGATCTGTTTTTGTGACTTGCAGGTGCTGCTCTGCAAAGGCTTTGCTGTTTGTTGCAATGGCATGGCAACTGGCAGCAGCTGTGACGCGCTCTGGAAGGTTTGGTAATCACAGAATGACCAATGCCAACTGTAATGTCTACACAAGATACACTTGAACGTCCGTATCAATTTGATTCAATTGTTGATTACTGTCTTAGAGACCCAATAAGGGGCCAGACAGACAATGTCAAGTTGTACAGTTTCACAAGAACGTCCGCAATGTCTACAGGAGAAAACCGCCGTACTCATTGATGAAACATATATGCATATTAAACCTGTATGCACAACACCATGTGACGTGAGACAATTGGCATGGCATCAGTATGGACTTTTAGCGTACATCAATATATAACTTCCTCAAGATCCACTTAAAAACATGGCAAGCTATCCAAGTTGTCAAAGATCTTGGGAGAGGTGATGATCTGAAGGCATTGTACCTGTGAAAGTCTGCCTTTCATAGTTGTCAAGCAACCGCCGGAAGGGCTTAGAGATGACTCGTCTGGGAGCTGACAGGGCAGTTGCAGCCATGTTGGGTGTCTCAAGCAGCATAGCAGCAATGAGATGCACACTTTCCAGCAACTCTAGGTTGATGTGCATGTGGAAGGGCATTTGCCGCCGCCTCTCCAGCTTCTCCTGCTCAGGGGTCTTGTCTTGATATCTGAAGGGCAGAAAGGCAGTACAGAACTGCAACACCAAAAGGCAGTGAAAGGCAACGAAAGACACCGAAGGGCATCAGCAGTGAGACGCACGGTTGTCAACAGCTCAGGGTTGATGCACATGTGGAAGGACATCTGCCGCCGCCTTGCCCACTTCTCCTGCTCAGGGCTTCTTGTCTTTATCTAGAGGCCAGCAAGGTAATGCTGCCAAGGCAACGCTGAAAGGCAGCAAACTGCAACAAAAGGGACCAGAGCTTATGCAAAGGGGATCTGCCACTGCCTTTCTAGGTTCTCCTTCTCTTTTGCCTTAAGAGCAGATACCTGAAGGGCAGAAGCAGAACGGCAAAACTGCAAGGCAACAAAAGGGCTGAAACCCATCAAAGGCACAAGAGTAGCCTGCCTTTGTGCCTAGCACTGAAAGTCTTTCATTGCCTGTCGAGCCCTAGGTCTCAGGAACCCTATCTCAGTACTGAAAAACCAGAGCAGAAATGCTGGAAGGCAATGCACTGAGCTAAAGCCACAGAGGGATGCTGCAAGGGTGCTGAAGGCTGCTGACAACACTGGATGAAGCTTTCCCGTCTTGATAGCCCTTGTGCCAAACTGACGCCGTAGTGGCACTGCCCAGGAGCATTCATAAGTAGCATGAGCTCATGCTACCTGTGACTACTCCTTAGCAGTGCCTCTGCGCCACCTAGCTGCCATGAGAAGGGAATGAGCAGCAATCGCAAGTGCCATGACAGGAGCAATCTGCCAGAAGGTCAGGAGATTTCCTGGCATGTGACTTGTCAGTGCTGGCTGCTAGATCTCCCAAGTCAACTAAATCAATCACGCCTGGCCCGGCTCAACTATAATGAGACCCAGAAGCCCCTTTTGGATCTGCAACTCAAAAGCAAAGCAGCCTCATCAGAACCAAGCTGCCAAGGCAAACATTGTCTATCAACATTCTTGCGCAGACCGGCGCAAGAGTGATAACAGATGTTGTTCTGGCCTACTGGCACCTGAGCACCCGTGCAATTCCACAATTGTGGCAACATGCAGCCTTGCCATCTTCTGTCTGTGATTGCACCCTGGGTCCTGTGGCCAGACCTGAAGAGCAGAGCAAGGCCAGGCTGCCAAGAAGATGACCATCCCTCAGAGCTGCCTTTCAAACCTAAAAATAAGACCTGGAGAGCAGTCACAGGCAGCAAACAGCAAGGATGCATGTTGCTGACGTTTGAAGACAGGCACAGGCGCTTCAAGTGCCACAAAACAGCTTTAAACTGTTGATACGCGTAAGTGATATATATCACGAGGTCGCCAATATTTGAAAGAGGCAGGATCCAGATATACAGCATGTATGTGCATGACTGCTCGGACGTATGCCCTGTGCAAGCAGCGTAGTCACTTTGCCGCACCCAGGAAACTTTTGGAAGGGGGTTATCTGCTGTTCATCATGCAGTGCTACAGCATATATGTGTATACCTGCTCATGGACATGCCCTGTGCAAGCAGCTCCTTCACTCTGCTGCTGCCACACTTTTCACACAGGGCTGACCGGGCCTTTGCAATGAGCACTGCTCTGACAATGGCGAGCACAAGCTGCGCCATGATGCAGGATCTGCGTGTTGATGTCATCGCATGGGGTGACAGTATGTGTGTGCACACCTGCTCATGGATATGCCCTCTGCAAGCAGCTTCTTCCCTCTGCCGCTGCTATACATCTCGGAAAGGGCTGACTGGGAACCTGTGATAAGCCCTGCCCGGCTTGTGACTGTCACACCAAAAAAAAAGCATGGACCTTCAAATATTTACACGTCATCGGCCAAGGTACAGCATATATGTGCATACCTGCTTATGGAGCGCCCTTGTGCAAGCAGCTCCTGCATTCTGCCATCACTGCACATTGAGTGCTACAACTGGCACAAGAAATGTCAGCATACCTGCTCATAGACATGCCCTGTGCAAGCAGCTCCTTCACTCTGCCGCTGCCATACATCTCAGACAGGGCTGATTGGGCCTCTGAAATAAGCCCTGCCCTGAAAGCCGCTAGCCCTAGCTGAGCCATGGTGCGGTTGTACAGGATCTGAGTGCTGATGTCCATGTGCTGCACATTGTCTTGCAGATGGCTCATCAGCATCATGTCCCTTGCCTGCGCCATATCAAGTGGAGGTCAATGGTAACAACAGCTTAAAAAGCTCCCTCTTAACATTTCGCCTTTGTGCTGCAGACTTGGTGCTGAGAAGTGTGCTTCAAATGATTTTGCTTCTCAGATACACTGTGAACTAGACAGCCCGAGCTGAGCCATGGCACGATTGTACAGAATTTGGGTGCTGATGTCCATGTGCTGCACAACGTCTTGCAGATGGCTCATCAACATCATATCCCTTGCCTGCAGCAGTGAAGTCAGTCAAGCTTAGCGAGAGCGAGCCTTGCTACCTCCTGCAGAGTGCCAGACGCGATGAGAGGAGTTCACAAGACTTGACTGCTGATGTGCATATGCTGCAGGTTATCTTGCAGATGGCACATCAACATCATGTCCTTGCCTGCAGCAGCCAATTTTATTCAGTCACCATGAAAACAGAATGCTGCATTCACACAGGGTTCTGCGAGCAGGATGCAAGTGATGACAAGAGCTCTCATTGCTGTTGTCTGCTACGCTGTCTGCATACTGCACAATCACTTCTTAGAAGTTCTTTCAGAGGTACACGCAACTGAACACGGGAGCAGCACTGATCAAGCTTCTGGAACACATTGCAAGTATGCCTTGCTTGCAAACAGACGCTGACCCCCCAGACAAAGAGATTCACAAGCTGGCCATGTTGCAGCCTGTCAATGGACCCTTGCTTTGAGACCTGTGCTTGCACATCAGACTGCAGTGCAGGCACAAGTCCTGCACGGCAGACAGAGGTGCAGGCGAAGGTCTTGCAGCAAGCCAGAGATCAGCAAATTTGCACAGCAAATCACTTTGGATCCTAAACATATTATTGCTAACGCTAGCCTGGACAACACGCTGCTGTCAAGATTAGGTGACAGCACACTTGCTACGCGAGCCAAGTACATTTTGTCCTGCTAACCTCATCGTGTCTAGTTATGAAGAAGCTGCAGCACACAAGCCAGTCAAGCCAGGCCAAGACCAACACATTGTCCATGCAATTCAACAAATGTCCTACGCTGTGAACTGCCGTGGACAACCTCCATTCAGCACAGTTCTTGTGCAACAGCAGTCATGACCTAGTCTTGAGAGGTTGCCATGCACCACCTGAGTCATGTCTAGCCTTGTACAACTTGCCATGAATGGACTCAAGGAAAATGCAGCACATTGACTGCGCAAACAGTTCATGCCACTAGTTGTTCCCTTCTGCCATGATTTGCTATGTGTCTATGCCGTCAAGGACCAAGGCAATAGCCTCTGCTAATGCAAGTAGCGCAGGCGTTAAGCCGCGTCTTACCCTGTAGAAGTTGTCATGGATGGCCTCAAAGAAGATGCAGCACAGCATGGCACGGGCCTTGCTGCGCTCATCCCCATGCTTGTAGATGAAGGTGCTGAGCTGACTCATTGTGGCACTCAAATCCTCATCCAGCTGGAAGTCTGCCGGGATCTTCACTGTCACCTGGTCTGCCTGCAAAAGGAAACAGAAGGTCCAGTGCTGCTGTGACAGAAGACATTCTTGGCACGCAAGAAGACCAATTTGCTATCAGCAATGCGCTCTGAGCATCTGAGGTGAGAAGCTTGACCTCTGCTAATTATGGCAATGGTAACAAGACTGTTCCTTGCCTTTGAAAAGCTGCTTATCAAGTTCAGAGCTAGAGACACAATTCAGGCGTTGAGCTCAAGAGAAGGTCAGGTTGACAGCATTATGCATGTACCTTCTGGTCCTGACAAGACTGCACATGCTTCAGTGGGTCAATGTAGATGCAACCAATCAAACCAGTATTGTTGCTAGAACCTAGCATCACCAAACCTGACCTTGGGACATAACCTGACATTGATACTGACTTTGATGATGCATGATGCAGCAGCTGCCTGAGAGCATTGTAAAGATGAAGCTGTAGTAAGTGGGCAAGGTGTTGGCAAATGATCCATCAGGCAGGGCCCAGTTTGTACACTCTGGAGGGCTGATGCTAAGGCCTGCTCTGGTGCTGAGGACTGCTGTTACACAGGACTGCTCTGATGCTAAGGATCGCTGCCTACCTGTTTGGCTTCAGTCTCTTCTTCATCAAGATCTTCAGCCTCAACAGCTTCATCTGAGCCCTCCTGGTGCGTCTGGCTGGTCTGCTGGGCTGTGGCGGCCTGCTGCTGCTGCACCAGCTTGCGCATGGCAGTGTATACCAAGTCGTTTTTGAAGTACAGGTGCTCAATGCGGCACAGGGCCATCTTGGACAAACCCCGCACATCGCTCAGACGGTCCAGGTACTCTGTGACCTGTAACATGACAACAGAAGCGTTAGGCAATGACAGCCTGCTGCTGCTGCACCAGCTTACGCATGGCTGTGTACACCAGGTCGTTCTTGAAGTACAGATGCTCAATGCGGCACAGGGCCATCTTGGACAAACCCCGCACATCACTGAGACGCTCCAAGTCTTCTGTCACCTGTGATGTGGCAAGCCAGGTTGTGGATCAGCTTGCGCATGGCGGTGTATACTAGGTCCTTCTTGGAGTACAGGGGCTCAATGCGGCACAGAGCCTTCTTGTACAGACCCTGCACATCGCTCAGCCACTCTAAGTACTCTGTGACCTGTGTTGCCAGGGAGGAAACTGTACAGCAAGTAGAATGTGTGCAGCAATACAAAGGGACAGACAGTAACCCACTAGAGATACAGAGCCTATGCTTGCTGACCATCCAACTGATGCTGCAACACTCTGTGCCAAGGATAGCCAAAATAGGTAGTGTCAGCCCACTGCAGGCTTCTGCATAACTGTCACAGGCAAAGGAGCCACTGCATCATTTCGCAGTGCTTGCCAGAGAAGGCTGCCAAACGGTGCAGTGTCAGTACTGCGTACATAGCTGCTGCCATATGACTCTGGTCCAAAATTTGGATCAAAATCTGGCAGCGTCCGAGGGGTTCCAACATGAACATATACGAGCAAACCCAAGCCCAGTGAGAGATGGCTACATTTGGGGCTTTACCTTTTGCGCAAGTGCAAGGAAAAGGGGCTCGTCCTTCATCCTCTCCAGGTACAGGTTGGTGTGGGGGTCCAGCACTTGCAGGCTCTTGAACAGCTCATCGTTAAGCCTCTCAATGAATCCAACCAGGTTGCCCCATACCTGTGCATAGGGATCCATATCTCAACGATCTACAAAGCTGTGAATCTGTACACAAAGACATACATGTTGGTTGGGGGGTGCTGCAGCTCTCAAACAGCTCATCGTTCAGCCTCTCAATGGACCCAACCAGGTTGCCCCACACCTGTTGAGACACATCCACATGTCAAATTGGCAGGCTTTGAACAGCTCGTCACTCCACCAGTTGATGGACTCAATCAAATTACCCCAATCCTGTCTCAGTGCAGCCATGGGTCAGGCTCTCCACAGAGTTGTAAAGCTGTCCACATGCATCACATGTCACCACCTGTACAAGCTGTGAATCTGTACATGTGGACTCACATGTTGCAGCCCCCAAATTGCCGTGCAAGGCTGAAGCAGTGCAAACGAGCAAGCTAAAGACAAAGACAAATGGCTTGAGACAACAAAAGTTGCAGACAATGGTGACATGAGACAGGTTATTACGACTATCTGCAGGATGTGCTGTCTTTGCCTTTTGCGTCTGTCTTTAGCGCACTCTGCTTGTAGCTTGAGCAATATTGGTGATAATGACACTGGTAAGCTTTGTATGGAAAGCACAGATTGGCACACCACCCCACAATGCAGTTAGAGCCTAAAAAGGCACTGCACGATAGCCTTGGAGGCTGGACAGGCACTACACAAACAATACAGCTGCAGCCTACTTGGCCACTGCATATGCCATGAAGTCAAGAGCTTGCGGAGGCACTCCACAAGCAACGGAAGCAGATCTGACTCCATTGCTTGTATATAGCCTGTGCAGGCTTGACTGTCTCTGTATGCGGAGCTTGCCCAGGCTGTACATGAACAAAGGGACTTGCACTGCACAAACATTGTGGTTGTAGCTGGCACCAGCGCTATGCAAACAAAGAAGAAGAGGGCACCTTGGCTGGCTGACCCGCAGGAGGCTCCTCAGTGCGTTCCTCAGGGTTGTCATAGTTCTCATCCACCTCAATGTAGTCGTTCTCAGCCAAGGTCTGCAGAACCTCCAGGAGGGTTCCAGCACAACGCTTCCACAGGGGGACAGACATATGGGTGCTCATGCTAGGATTGATGTCAAATAGGGCTGACACAACTTGGATCAGGACTTCAATCTTCTGCACGGGACCCTTGGCAACTGTGGACAGGTAGGAGAGCATCTCGACTTGCTCGTTTCTGTCCACACCACGTTTGCCTCGGGTCATGACAATGTCCTTCAGCTTTTGACGGACCATGTCAAAGCTGATCTGTTGGGGATCCATGGTGAAGAACTTGTCCTTCTTCTTCTCAGTCTTGGACTTGATCTGCATAGCATTGTCATTGTGATGAAGCAGGGCTCAATCTGCACAACGCTCGCATGCTGTTGATCAAGACTTAATCTGTACAGCAATTTCAGCATTGAAATTCAGAGCTTGATCTGCACAGCACTCTATGCCTTTGCACTAGTTTCATTGCATTGTCTATGTGCTAACAGCGATGACCACCCATTGTCATGGCTACAGCTTTGATGTATCTTGCCAACTGTGATGCTAGCAGAGGTCATTGCCCAGTGTAGCAGCAACGAAAGCAATTTGCCTCACTATTTGCTATGCTAGCAGGGATCACTGCCCAGTACAGGCATCACAGCTGCACTGCAATTGTCCAGTGACCATATGTATGCTTTCAGCTGGGTACCTCTTGTCAGCTTCTGGGGCAAATCTCACAATGCTGCACATTAAGGCTGAGATACTTTGCCACCACTAAAGGTGCGAATGTTTCAGCCTTGCCGGATGCTATCAGCAACTGGGTGCTATGCTCCATCTATTCTGCTGCTCTTCTGCATGTGGCTCATTGACAGACAGGGCTTCCCTCTGTACCATGGAGCAACATTTAATAAAGCATCAACACAGCAACATGGTTGCTAGCAGCATGCCTCCTTGCAAATTAGGTCAAACATACAGGATTGCATAAAACTGCCTTACAGGCAGGTGATACCAGATTTTGCTGTAAACAGCAAGCCGTGCATGACATGTATCAGCTGTCTGAGGAGGAGAGCCTGCAAGTCAGGGGCACTGACCTTCTCAAAGCCATCCGTGTCCAGATCTTCCTGTCCCTCGTCTTCATCGCTCTCTGCCTCGCTCTCAGACTCAGACCCTGAAGCGTCGGAATCTTCTTCCTCAGTAGACTCTGGGTTCTCCCTGAACTTGTCAATCTGCTCTTGGAAGCTGATGTTGTGCTTCTTCAGCCGCTGCCGCATGGTGTTCAAGGCCTTCGCGTTTGTGGGGCTCATCTTCTTCTTTGCGTCCTTGTCAGCAAGGGATTTCTTGAGACCATCCTCGAGCTCCACAAGGATTCTGACATAGACTCTGGGAACGCCAAGCGCATCTGTGACCTTCTGAGTCTTCTCCAGCTGCTTGTTGAGCTTGTCAAACAGTGACTGGACTGATGACCAGTCATTGATGTTCACTTTGTTCTGCATGCACAATGCAAAGTTGTGAGCAGGACGGTTTCAGCTTGACACAAAGTGCTAGTCAACGCTGTTTCAGTATGGATGTTCACCTTGTTCTGCACCAGTACAGAAGTTTGCGCATGCAGGAAGGCTTTCACTGCTGGGAGTTCAGGCAGCAATTCTCACCATGTAATTGTTGTTCAGCTATGTGTACACACAATGCAGGCATCTGAAAGTTCAAACATTTTCCTTTCCCAAGTTCAGCAAGTTCAGACGCTGAAAGTGTTGTAATCAAGCACGGCAATGATGACAGGGGATGAATGCCAAATGCTGGGAGTCACCAGGAGGGACTCGTACAAGCAAACAAACAGCAAGGATTGACACATTGCGCTTACCCTGATCTCATGACAGGTCGCCTGCAGCTCATCAAAGCGCCTGTCTTTGGCGCTTCTGATAACACGCTTGTCATCCTCAGAGTCTGAGTCGCTGCTGCCAATCATGAACCTGTGAGCAATGCGCTGTCAGCATTCAATGTGAGACCAAATTGGTGCATGCAGCATGTGCTGCCTGTATAGCATCTTGCTGTGTGACAACAACAGATTGCACATCTGTCAGCAGCAAAGAGATAGCTAAAGCCGTTGCATGACCCAAGTCTGACCTACTGTTTTGCTGTCAGTGAACTGTAACAGCCACTTCTTCCACCATGTTTCAGCTTGCTCAAGCATATTCCATTTCAACTAAACATCATATTGCATACTTCAGTTCCTGCACAATGCTGCCGTACCTGGAAGGCCCTTTTTTGGTTGAGCCTTCATCTGAAGAACTGGAAGAATCGGACTCCTCCTCAGAGGACGTTTCCGAGACCTCTGATTCGGACTCTTCCTCCTCGCTGTCACTGCCAGCTGCCCAGAAACGAGAAGCCTGCATCCCAGAAGCAAATGAGCACGGAGGACAGGTGATCAACCACAGCAGCCGCCCTCAGACCTATCGGCATAAAGCATGACCGAATCAGCACTGCAGCTGGATCGTCAGCTTACCATGGTTGCGCTGGTTTCAATGTAGATGAAGCAAGAGGTGGATGTGGTTGCGTCAGGCGCTGAGACTTTGCCGAAGGTGCACAGCGAGGCCTTACAGGACGGTCACAGCAAAAGGAAGGAATCTATTTGTCTATGTCCCCTGTGCCTGTTCTTTGTCACAACAGGCTTCTAGGAGCAGGCATTTGCGCAGTCCGGCGCACGACTTGAGTAGTCTTAGCGCACAGTATCTGTGTCGTTCATCAATCAATACAGTAGTGCAGCTGTTGTCATAGTCACACTTTTGTAGCCAAGCCTCCCCAGTCCATTCTAGGGCTGTCACATGCAGTAGTGCGTGTGCAGCGCTAGGATGGACCTCTTGCCAGCGAGAGGTCTTTGTATCATCCCTGTGGCAGTTGCCACATACACCACAGAGAGTGGCTGACTTAGGGAGCATGTGAGCTCCATGCCGCTCGCTGCAGTGGCTATTTCAGAAACACTTGTACATACAAGCTTGAACGGCGACCCCACACATGGCCGACGGACCCGTGTCGATCTCTGCTTTGGCATCAGGCAGCCTGCATCACATCTTCAGCTGTCTCTCCCCAGCCGACTTGTGTTGCGTCAGTGCAACCTGCAAGCACTGGAGGGACCTCAGCCATGATCAGGCTGCCAACAAGGTGTGGAGACAGTTCTACGAACAGCGATGGAGGCCGACGGTTGCTGAAAGGAAGAGCATCTGTTGGCAGACAGCATATGGCAGCAAGATGAAGAGAGTCGGTTGTTGGCAGCACAAACACTTTCAGCAAGACAGCCTATACGGTCATCACGGAGGCATACACTGCCTTGGTATTGTGCCAGGACACAGTTTGGTTGCCACAGGTACGCCTTTTGACTATGTCGCTGTGCAAAAATTGCAGTCAGTACATCCTCTGCTTCGGTGCCTGTCACTGACTACAGCTGTGAGTTCACGGTTGCAGTCAGTGCATCCTCTGCTCTGGTGCCTGTCACTGACTGCAGCAGTGAATTCACGGTTGCAGTCAGTGCATCCTCTGGTTTAGCACCCGCTACTGACTCCAGAGGATTGTGCTTGTGACAGGCTCTTTAGACAGAACAGTCAAGATATGGGACATGAAAGCTGGCATGCCTCTAGCTTCCAGCAAACTTCACGGAGGCACAGTGCGCTGTCTGGCAGTTGATGAAAATGCACTTGTCAGTGGCAGCTCAGATCACAAAGTGAGAGTCTGGTTGGCTGACCATAGCAGCAAGGCAGGCTTTGACCTGTCAGATCCCATCCGCTTGGGCAAGAGTGGTCATACCGGGCCCATCGCAGCTTTAGCTTTGGATACAGAGTAAGCAAGCAGTTTGAAGCTGAGCATGTTGCTGTGCCTGTCGAAAAATTCCTATCCTGCTTCATGTCAGCACAAGGGCCACATTATAGCTGCAGGCTATTATTGTATTCTGCACATACGCTGCATTCCTTGAGCCCAACCTAAGCTGCAGCGCAAAGGCAACTCGTGCGTTAGCTGCATCACAGCAATTCACCATGTCAGAGCCATTGCTGCCTGCAAAGTGTAGAAAAGCATTGCACTTGTCACGTCTCGTCCCAGTTTCGCTGTTAAGCATTGCATCCTAAATCCTCTGGACTACTGTTGTGCAATCAGGGACTCAGTGCATCTGTTCTATTGAACCTGCAGGTGCATTTACAGTGGGTCTTGGGATTATTCTGTCAGGCTGTGGCACCGTAGTAGCCTTCAACTGGCTGGCATTGTGCCCTTTGATGACTGGGTGTTTGGGTTAGCTTCAAGAGCTGATCACCTGCTGGCTGGTGTCTCCTCACAAATGCATGTGCTAGACCTTGCCACACTGAAGCCTCTGAAGCGTATCTGGCATCAGGTAGGGCTTTCAAGTTAGAGACAGGGCGTTTGTAGTTGCTGCAGCACGTGATGCTGCTAGTCCCAGGCTTGGTGCACTGCCTGTTTGTGGCATAATTCTCCTGTCAATTAAACATGAAGCAGTTTTGCTTGATGACGTTACTCTCGCATTGCTCAAAATAAGCTACATTTCCTGCATGTTGGCGTATAGCCTTGAACATATTTGCCTGCATTCCTAGGCCCTGGCCTTTGTGGTGATACTTTCATGTGACTTGTGCCAGGACAGATTGTCTCTCAAGCCAACTATTCACGCGTCAGTGTATACTCATGTGCAATGTGCCAAGAATGCAGAGGGCGCAGTCAAAACGCAAGCTTATTCACAACTTCTAGGCATGTTGACTGGCAATGTTCTGGCTGAAGTTCAAACAAGCGTATTAATGAGTTGGCTGCATGCAGCCTGGAGCTGTCATCAAGGTGGAGGGTAGTAGAGATGGACGAATGGCATTCTCTGGCGGCCAAGATGGATGCATCCTTGCTCATGACTTGCGGTGAGCCTGTGCCCTGCTACAGAATCCCATGTAGTCTATGCAGTAATTGCATGGGGGACCAGGCTGATCTGCGCAAGACAGAAGTTCATTCACTGCACCGTGCCATGCACAGCCAAGCAGTACTGCTCGTAATCATGTCACAATCCATGTTGTGAGTTGCCCCAAAGGAGCTAGCCTTTGTGCTTGACAGGCCTGTGTCTTTTGCTGCATGCACTTTCACATGACAGAGCATTACATGGTCAACTTGCATGCCAAAGCCATGCTTTGATCACTACTGAACAAACCCCATCTTGTGTAAAGGCTGCCAGATGCATCAGCAACAGTGGCTGTGCGATGCGAGACGTCAGCAGGGGCGGGCTCTCAAAGCAAAACACTGTAGACATTACACTCCAAATTTGTGATTGATAGATCAATGAACACACCTGGCCTTATGTACAGGCTGCCAGATGCCTCAGCAACAGTGGCTGTGCTGTGGGAGACCTCAGCAGGGGTGGGGTCCTTGACCCTGGAGGACCCCTGGCTAGCAGCCGCCCTCAGTGATGGCACAGTGGCCCTGCTGAACACTGAGGTGGCCATGAGGCAGAGGCACCACAGGGGCAGTAGCAGTGCTTCCGCCCCTCCGAAAAGGCTGTTCCAGCTGCCAACTGGCGCTGCCCACTGTGCAGACCTGGCAGACCAGTGGCTTGTTGCTGGCTCAGGTACTGTTTGTCTCTGATGGCACTGTACAGTCGCTGTTAAGCAGGCCAGTGACTTGTTGCTGGCTCATGTACTGTTTGTCCCTGTTGGTGTGATATAATCGCTGTCTGTACAAACTTGGCGGTCCAGTGGCTTGTTGCTGGCTCAAGTAGTGTTGTCTCTGATGACATTGTGGAGGCCTGACAGCTGTCAAAAGTGTATGCTGTTGTTTGCGCACCAGGAGGCACCTCTTGTGCATTCTTGCCAAGATCCACTGTTATCGTGACAAGACTTTCATGGTGTTAAGGGTCCAGCACCCTCAGATGTATTTCAAACCATGCAGAAGGCAGCGCTGTGCACTCGATGCAAAAGCAGCAATAAAAAAGACCTGCCTGCAGGCATTGCACCGTTGTGTGTGAAGTCAATATAGCAACATGAGGTCAGGTGTCACCTGTGGTGTCAGGTATCATTTGCGAATATAGTGTGCTCGTCCTTCACAGCATTGGCTGATTGCAATGTGGTTGACTCAAGCAGTTGTGATGTAGCGACACTGAACATGCAAAAGGGTTGCTACCTGCACCTCTCTTGCCATGCTTTTTAGTCGAAGGCTTCTGGTGGCTGCAGCAAAGCTGAGGCAAAGCTGATCTCCTGCCTGTTCTATGATATGCCACCGTGACTGAGCAGGTCTGGGTGCTGTGCAGAGACAGGCGTGACCTGCAGCTGGGATTTCAGTAAAGCTGAGGAGAAGGAGCAGCAGGTGTTAGCCGCCAAGGCAGCCAGAGGCAAAGCTCGTCAGCTCAAAGCAGAGAAACATTCTCAACGCCTCAGTCAGCAGCGTGAGAAGGCGGCTGCAAACCTTGCCAGGCTGACCCAGATCTCATCAGACGCTGCTGCTGCTGATCGCCATGCTGCTGATGCGGATGCTGCTAGCGTGGAGTCAATGACTGCACAAGCCTCAGAGCATGCTGCTGATTCATTCCAGCCAGACAAGGGTGATGACTCCAGTCCTCAAGAGAGCAACCACAGCAGTGAATGGCAGTACACCAGTATGCCTCGGTCACCTGTGATCAGGCAAAACCTCCCCGGCACATTAGGCCTTACTCGCTCTTTACCAGTGGACATCACAAGGAACAACAGGCCAGGCTCAAGACCATATTGTGATGCTCCTGACAAAGAGATGCTGCCATCATCGCCAATGCAGTCACCGTCTTTGAGGAGGCTTGCTAGTGCAGCAGCCTCTTCACCACGCTCTACAAGAATCCCAGGTCCAGTGCTGCATACTTGCGCTGCTGAGTCCAGAGACAGCCCATCTAGCATGCAGTGTTGGCAGATTGTGCGTCCTAGGCCTGTCAAGAATGACAGGGGCATTGTCAGAGGGCTTTCTCACGTCAATATCAAGGCATAGAGGGTGTGATGATAGCTTTAGGTTGCTTTATCTGGGCTATTTAGAAACAGAAGCTGACGAACGAAGCCTTGTTGTTCTACATCATGCTTGACACCATGAAGGCCTGGATGAAGCATTTATTCATTATGATCATCATCAACATTGACATTTCTATATTCACTTGTAAGCAGTGCCATCCTCTGTCTCCTGCCAATTGCTTTCTGGCGGCGTCACTGCAATTGCTGTCTTGCGAAGCAAGGCATTGCTCGTTCCTTGTCGAGGTACAAGCAGGTATTCAAGCTTCACTTGTATAATCAAAACTCGTCTGGCTTGTTCAAATTTATCCCTCCGTAGCAAACCGTCAGCTGCTGAGCAATGAGATTGTTGGTATAGGGCATCAAAGGGCAATGTCAACTACATTTAGCGCAGCGTGCTTGTCAAAAGTTGATGTTCTTCATTAAGACAAGCATGCAATTCGTGCATCCAATCATTACAATAATTGCGCAGCTTGCGCAAGCGTGGGTGCAAGTCACCTTGACAGTCTGTGATAATTTGCTGCTAAACTGATGGCAACGTACTGTTGCCTCATTGTGGCTTTACTTGGCATACTCATGCGCTTTTGTGGCACTGACGCCATAGGACAGGCAGGCAGAGCTTGCTGACGGCAGGGATGAAAAAGAAGAAAGGGGTCACAGAGGAATGGGTTTACGTGATACATGGCAAGGCTTCTTCTTCTGCCAAGTCAAACCCGCATCAAACCTGAGTGACAGATCAAGAGGAACCTGCCTCACGCTGCGGCATTCTCTTCGACTCCTTCACTGATCCGCTTCCTTCAAGCAAGTCTTTTCGATTGCGGCGCAATGAGAAACATGGTGGCGCTGAGAACTTGCTGCAGTCTGCTGATTGTAAGTTCGAATTGCTAGCTAGGCCAAACCATTGCCTTGTGCCCTGTACGTTGGATCTGTTGTAGATATGCTGCTCGTCATCCGTACTGATATCATGAATGTGTACAAGCGCGCAGCATCATCACAGTTCAACGGTTTCGAGCGATCGCTACTTGACGAGTCTGGTACTAATTTGAATCTTGCTGTACAGGTGGCGCATATATCTTTTGTATCTGCGGCAGGTAATGCTCGTTGTTCCCAAAACCATCTTTGAATGTTCACTGCTTCAAGCTCCTGTTTGCCTACCTGTGCGTGCACGCAAGTCGCGTGCAGGTGGACACGTAACTCATTTCCGAAAAATTCTTTGACGCATTTGCAGGATATAGGCAGGCGCCGCACTCCCGATCTCTTTTGCAGGCTGATTGTAGCTCAGGTGCGTTACGTGCGTGAGGGAACTCAACTTTGCAGTATTCAAGACAGCACATGTTTCCCACTAGCACTGACACAGACAGCTGTCAAACAATGCTGACAGACTATCCCAAAAGCTGTTGGCTCCTTGTACAGGAACAACATCATGCACAGGCAAAACAACATGTGTAGACGCCCATGACAACGGCACAATCTGCACAACAATCAGCGGCACAGCAAACAGATGTATCTGCTCCGCGGGACCACTTCCAGGGAACACAGTCTGCTTAAGTAAGCCTCATTCTTCTTTCACTCCTAGTCAGGCTTTGCTGAAAATTAGGTGGGACAGATGCGCTTTAACTAGTTGATCCATTTGCAGATGGTGGTGGCGCCGACTGCGTATCTGGCAACAGCTGCAACGTTGGTAGCAACTCCAACAATGTTGGGATCTGCTTGCCAAGTAATACTTTGGAGGCTGGCGAAGATTGTTCTGCAGTAGGTACGCCAAGCTACTTGATCTCTAGGAAGCTTTTTGCTCACCCTGCATTGCTGCGTTGCCAGTCAGTGCATCTCTGGTGCAGCAAATCCTGCTCCCATATATCTGATGGCTACATCAAGATTGTTGCTGCGTCCAGATATTGCTACCACAACGTTCTGTAGACATCAATGTGCTTAGTGCTTCTGCAGGGTCAGCATGCCGTCCGGGTTCTTCATGCGTCAAAACTGCATCCGGAGACTTTACAAGCTGCACTCAAATAGCATCTGTTTCATCAGGGGCCTGCACATGCAAAGCAGGACCCATTGCTGATGGCGGATACTGCTTCATCTACGGTGAGCATGCTTCCATGGCAGCTTGTGCTCTTGGTATCTCATGTTGCTGCTTGTGCTGTTCCTTGAATGTTCTACTGCTTATGTTGTTGCTTCGTCATGTCGCTGCTTGTGCTTTTGGTTGAGCGTGCTGCTGCTGATGCTTTGCTGGTTTGTTTGCAAGCTGGCTGCACCTATGCTGCACTTCTGAACGTTGCCAAGAGCGGCCCTAGCACGCTGTCTTGCACGTTATGGCAGCAGTTTACATGGCCACAGCTGCCTATGCTCACTTGGACGCTCAAGTATGTTGTCACATTTCTGTATTTGCCATACAGCAACTTCTGCTACACATGATCTACTCCACCACAGCCGCCCAGGCTCACTCAGATGCTTGACTTTGATGTCTGAATAAGATGCTGCTTGTTCTTCTGGCAGCATCTGCAACACCCAATACGCTGCATCACGTCTGCTTATGCTCAACTTTGATTTCTGTTTTCAGGAGCTGCATGCTCTACTGGCAGCGTTTGCTACACTGGCCGAGCTGATGCAACTGGTGGGTACTGTGCATCCACAAGTGCGGGTGCGGTGGCCAGCGGAGGAAAATGCTACTCTAATGGTATGTCATTGCCTCCAAGCTTATTAAGTCAGATGCAATATAGATGGTGCGTGGTATTGTGCAGCGCTGCTCAATGCCTTTTCAGACGATGTGTCCCTGCATCATGACAATCGAAGCTGCAGCCACTTTGTACGTGAGTCACATATGACTCCTGAAGAACTAGTCCTTCTTTGACAGACAACAATGTTGTTGACTGTTGGCTTTGACGATATTGAGCTTTGTGGCTTGCAAAACTGACTTGCTCTGTGTCTAGGCACCGTCTGTGGCGAGGGTACGACATGTCTTGATGGCCCTAACAACAATCAGGTTGTTGGTACAGCCAGTACATCAGGCCAGTGTAGCTCAGGCCCCCTTACAACAGGAAGCCGGTGTGACCTCTATGGTAAGCATTAGGCGCATGCTGCGTGTTGCACACACTTGTGTATCTTGCCTGCCATCTGGGAGCAAAAGCATTCAGGTGGCCTCTTGTGCTGCACAACAAGAACTACGGTCGCGCCATTGAATTGAGTAAAGCCATGTCTGACTGCCTTTCACTGCTCAGCTCCTTCAAGTCCTCTCATGCATGCACAGCTGTCGCAGAAATTGTTTGAGGAAGCTAAATCAACTTCGTTTTGGTCACTCTGGTCACTGAGCAACAGAACAGCTGTAACACCAGATGAGGTGTAGCTGATGCGTGCGCAGCACATCTTTGCGCAGTGCAGTGACTTGTACTTGTGCAGAAGCTACACATGCAAGCCACACCACTTCTGCACAGGACATGATGTCAGCCATGACTTCTGCTTGTGCAGTTGCTTCCTGTCTAAGCCAAACCCTCTTGTGTCACACATGCTCTCTGTCCAGACATACCTCAGCTTTTGCAAACGCTGCACAGATTTGTTCATTATGCGGTATTTACAGTGGCTTGTACTTGCGCAGGTGCCCCCTGTGGATCAGGCAAGACTTGCGTCACAGCCCGTGCAGACTCAACTGTTGGATTCTGCCTTGCCACTGCTGGCAGCCTTCTGCCAAGTGGAAGCGACTGCTCAGCAATTGGTACAGCTCTCACACCTCTTGTCTCTGCACTGCCTTGCCGCTTTCTTCAGGCCTGTTGCAGGAAGCTTTCTAATCCAGCATGATTCAAGCCGCTGCCCATGTGCATCATGCCACGTCAAGCAAGGCCCTACCGTGCTATCACCCACAAGGGCTACACCTCATGTGCCTTCTTGACGTACCATTGTTGCATACGTGCTTGCTTGGTCTTGCGTGACGATGAAATCTCCAGCTGTGCGAGAGTCAGTCTATGTTTGCTTGATCTTGCATGACGGATGGCATCTCCAGCTTTGTCAAACTCAGTGCATGCTTGTAGGCACAACCTGTGAGCCAGGCAAGAGTTGCTTCACAATCGGTGCACAGTCTCTTTGCTCTCAGTCAGCAACTGGCAATGGTCAGTGCGCTTGCTCTGACATGAGCGTTCCCTCTGGCAGCAACTGTGACCCATGGGGTAAGTCATGCCTTCTGCGATGATTGTAGTATACAATGTAGTATGGAGTAGCATTGATGAGTTGACGTATATGCATACACAATCAGCAAAGTCTTCTATGCTGCTGCTGATGTGCAACACATGCAAGCTTGGGATGTGCTATTTAACTTTCTGACATGCTATATGTGTCCAAGTCAACAGTAGCAGAAGCATCAAGCGACTGTAGTTGGAATGCATCAACAGTCAATACTTGTCAGTGATACTTCATAGGGCCACATGCTGATAAAGCACAGATTGTCACACGCTTAATGAATGCACTCCGCGTGTTGCTCAGTCACCAGGCATGCACAATTGTTCCAACATGCAGCGCTTCTTTTCATTGGCGAGCTCTGTCTCTATTGCAGCACTTGCCAGAAGCATCTTGCTGACCCTGAAGGTTCTGTGTTTGCTCAGGTGCTCCCTGTGCATCAGGCACCAGCTGCCAGTACAACGCCAACCACCAGCCTGTCTGCACAGCCGCATCAACAGGCTCTTGTGCTGCCAATGGTACGTAGCAAGTCTGATTGCTTCGGCTCAACACATGGCATGCGTGCACTTTCACCTCAATAGCTCGAAGACTGCTTGTTTTTTCAGCTGCTGTGCATGCTTTTGCAAACTGCCCCAGCGGTCATCTAGTCAGCAGAAATGCATGGCCAATATGGCAGTTGGTGTCACTGTACAAACAGTCATGCACAGCTGCAAATGCATGTCTAGCAGCTTGCAACTTTTTCTCTGCTGAGGCAGTCATAGAATCTTGCCTTGACATGTAGCAATTGTCTGTCTGTGTGAGTGCGCTCTGACCACTGCCCCAAACTGCAGGTGCCACTTGTGCCGATGGTAGCAGCTGCCTGGTGTCCACTGGTGCTGGATTTGGCACCCCCTGTGCCTACTCAAACCAGACCTGTGCCTGCTCAACCACGACAGTGCCTGCCAACGCTGCTTGTGAGCTGTATGGTGAGCAAATGCCCACTCCCCTCCCCCTACACCCCTTGCTCCCCCCCCCTCCTCATCTCATCCCCGTCCCACCCCCCTTGTAGACAAGACCCCCTAGCATCACGCCAAGCTGCAGGCTTTGCAGTTACAATGGTCAGCCTGAAAAGTGCCTGCGTTGGTGCACAAACGCCTAGTGTGTGGGGGAAAATCCTATCTTCCCAGCCTGTGTTGGTGTCAGAGCTTATTTGCAATGCCATGGCAAATGCACCTGCAATGTTGTGTCTAAAACAGTCTGCACCTACGCACAGACAATATATTTGCCTCCTTTGTTGATTCTTCTGTAGCTGATGCCAGGGAATGTTCCCTGGTGTCTTAGCGCCAGCCCTCATGTGAAAGTGCGTGTGCAGGTGCACCTTGCCTATCTGGCACAGTCTGCACACCCTCACGTGCAGACAGCCTAGCTGGTTTCTGCCTGCCTCCCTACTGGGGCACTGCAGTCAACAAGGCACAGGCAGGTAGCTCCTGCAATGGGGTCAATGGCCCCTGGGTGGGGGGTGTCCAGGGGGCTGGTGGCGCCAACAACTCTGACACCACCACCTGTGCGGCAGTCTCTGCTATTTACCCCCCACCTCCTCCCCCTCCTACCTCATCCACGTCTCTGCGCCCAGTAAGCCGATGCATGTGGTCATATCAAGAAGCTGACCAAAGTAGCTGACGTCATTGTGTCAACCACTTGCACAATTTCATGAGCATGTTTAGCTGCATCTTATTGCGTTGTGTTCACATGCATATGCCTTCACGTGATGGTCACCTACCTGATATGGAAGCCTGTGTCCAGGAGAGTCCTAGCCTGTCATCGCACTGCATATTGTGTGCTCGTTCATGCCTGCACATCAGATGTTCATCCACATGCATGCTGCACAGCGCCAAGCAGTCAGGCAAGCTTTGAGGCAATCAGCTGCCTGCACTGTACCTTTGCTTGACTGTGCATTGACTCATGCTCAAGAGGCTTGACTCAGCGACAGAGGCAGCACAACTCAAGCTTTGCCATTGACAGTGTTGAGCTCAGCATGAACACAACATGTGCAGTGCATGTTGGCTGTGCTTCAAAATATTGCATAAGTTGCTTCTTTTACAAGTGAGGCTTGCATCAGTTGGACTGAGGAACAGCCCTGCTGTCTCATCTTTGCCAACAGTGCTGCTCTAGTCCATTGTAGAGATCTGATCTAAGCACTGCAGAGTTGCCCTGCATCCCTGTCAACCTGTGTCAATATGATGTGCAATGTTCTTTGCGTCTGCAACCTGCAGACATATTTTCACATATTCTTGCAGATCAGCAAGAGCGCAACTCAGATCCCTTCAGTCAAAGCCACCACCACACTGACTAGTCTTGACATCTCACTGTTCACACCTCAGTACCGTGCCCAGGTATGAGCTGTGTACATGCAATGCAATCTGCCTTATCAATCATGCTCATTTGCACCCACCACCTTCAGCCCATTTGGTCAATCATCACAACACCTCCACATTAGGCCATTCCCTTCTCAGCTTGCTATAAATCATCGCTCTGAAACAAAGCATGCATCAGCTTGTATTGCACCCAGCTGCTTGATGTTGCAGTCGTGCAAGAACTGTCCTCAAGTTGGCATCAACATGTCTTCATGTGCATTGCACAGCGTTTGACCTTGTCACATATACAACATTCATTATAACGCTGTTCATCATTGCAGCTGCGTTTTTGGCTTAGCATGTCATCAGGACATATTTGTCCCACAATGAGCTTTAGCGTCGCTTATGTAGTGTGTGTGCTGAGTGCAGCTAATCAACACCGTGACATCCAACATTGAAGCATTGACACAGAGCCCAGTCAGATACAATGTCTCTAACTGGCATTCTGGATCAACAGTGTTTGACTCCCAAACTGACTTTTTGGATGGCAGCTCAACTGGTGCTACCACGTACTCCAATGCATTGAAGAACGGTGACACATCTGCTGTGTACGGGAGCAGCTTTGGAGCTGTGACTGTCAACTCCTCCTCAGTGACCACAGGCACAACCAGCAACCCCTCACGTAAGCAACCTCTAGCATTTGTCTGACTGCATCTCACCATGCTGACTAAACAATGTTGTTTGCTCTTGCGTGAGATTTTCATTAGATCGCATCATAGCATGCTTTTGAGCAGTCTCGTGTTGATTATAACACGTGTACACGCATACACAGGATTGTTTGCTGACCATGGTGGATTGATCTGCAAATTGGTCACAACATGCATGAGCAGTGTACCGCAAGCAGTGGCATGCATAAATGTATTGAACCCTTATGCTCGCTGACACTTGGTTCTTGATTGCAGACTCTGGCTCAGCTGCAGGCATCAAGGTTTCTCTGGTAGCAGCGACATTTGTTGCTGTGGCTGTGGCATCTGCGTTTGTATTGTAGAAACAGCTTGACATGCCTATGTGAACAACCTGTTGAAGCCCTTACCATCCAATGATGTCATTGATTCTGTTGAAGAGCTGTTTGTGAAGTGCTGAAGATTTGCTAGTCAAAGACAACTATCAAAAGCTCTTGATACTATTAGTTAGCAGATGATTCCTTTCATCATGTCTGTAACGCAGTTTCATCACTTTTATGGCTGATTTAAGAGTTCTTGCACATCATCCGCCTTGCATGGGCCGTCGCAAGGAATTGCCCATATTGGATGGCATCGGGTTTCAAGACTCATGGCATGCACACCGCTACTGTTGGCAACAAAAGGCAGAAGTACGTGTCATTGATATCGATATCGATGAATTGGCAGAGATGCACAGCAGTACTTCAATCTTGATGCAAAGGGTCATTGCACAAGCGCGCGACATTTGTTCTGTGTAAAGAGAGAGAGAGAATAATTGTACATGCTTTAGCCAGCCAACAAGGCTGATCACATGTGCCACTCTGTGGCAATGACTATATGTCCATGAAATTCAGGCAGCCTATGACATAGTGAAACACCCCCAAATGATCATGTTGCGCAAAAAAAGCGCGCATGTTATAAC
>BDIU01000152.1:32336-86443 GCA_002118135.1 Trebouxia sp. TZW2008
AAAAGGCTGAAACCACTGAGCATATGTGTAACAGACCACACCTGCACTGGGGGCCTGACGTGGGCAATACAAAGCAACAGCCGCAGGGCCTGCTAAATCAGCCTTCAAAGCATCAATGACAGCAGGCACGTCCAACACAGGCACTCTATCAGGTCTGCTGAGGGCGATCGAGGCTTGCATAATACTGCATTGAGTAACACAATGCGCACGTGAGGCCCACATGATGACAAGTTTGTGGTTATGTTTCGTGCATCTTCAGCTTCTTCGTGATGTCACCGGCACACGATGCTTTTTGCCGACTGCTGACTGCAAACGCTTCGTTGCAGATTCTGAGCGAATTGCTACTGATCTATTGAGATCGAACACCTGATTGCGGAAAGCCGGTCTTTCACACCTGCATACTCGCTCAGGTGAGGCATATGTGCCGCTTGCACCGTTACAAGGACAACCTTGCTGCTGATTTTGCTGTGAATGTCCGCAGTCAGCGCTTCACAACATCCAAGACTGGTTGCAGGAAACCACACGCGTAGTCATGCCGGTTGCTGGCAGCAGCAAACGTGATGCATGCAAGACTGAAGCTTGTGCAATTCAAGACTGTCTGGCCAAAAACGACTATGACATGAACAAGTGCAAGGACAAGGTAGACAAGCTGAAGGAGTGTTGTCGGGACAACTTGAAGCAGTCAGTGCATTGTGGCATGGTAGACTCCAGAACAGATACCGACTCTGGAGAAAGTCAGGCACCTGATGATCAGGTGATACTAATTTACCTTGTTTGTCTTGATGCAAGAGAATGCATGCAGACCTCAAACTAATGGAGACAATGCATATGCATTGCATCAACGCGATCTGTTACAGGTCAAATGCATCTGTGGCTGCTGCTGTTGCTGAAATCTGCAGCGGCTGTCCAGTGTATATATTGCCTTCAGACCAAGTCCGTGTGAATGACATGCACAAGCTCTGAGATGCCTTTGACCCTGCATGCTGACTTGATATGATTCTCTGCAGGTCATGCACACACACTCAGGCACACCTTCTGGAGGGCGGAAAAAGCAGGCGTGACTCAGCACATAAAGACAGGTCTGGCATGCTGCAACGAATGAGACAAACAAAGCAATCAAGTCAGTCTGCTATCCTAGGATCGTGTGTCGAATGGTTTGATCATCCCCCGCATAATGCTCTGCAGCATTGCAGTTGTTTGGTACTTATCAAAATGCTATGGAATGACAGCACTTGCACACTGCACTTAGCTTGGCTCCCATCAGCTTTACTCACTTGGGAGACCTATAGAAACAGAGTGTTGAAGCCGCAAAAACAAGCATCAGGTTGAAGACTAGTCAACTAAGGGCTGCATCTGCAGCAGTCTGCAATGCAAACATTGAGGCCTTTCAGCATGTATAACTGTTGCTGGACATTCATTGCAGTTATCAGCTTCAGGTTGCCTGCTGCAGCTGACACAGTCATAGGACTTTTGCTCTGATGGCGCTGTAGCTGTCACATCATTACAGCTGTCTTGACCCAGGCAATGTGCTTGCCTTGTGCGTTATGACATCACATTGTGTAGTCAGCGTAGCCGTTCTGATCAATGTTGCGCAAAGCATATGCTCTCCATAATGTGTAAGCATGCTGTGTCATAAATTGTGGCTGGCTATCTTTGCTGGACCCAGTAGTGTCATGGATTTGACTCATGAAAGTGGAGCTGAGACCTGATGCCAAGTTGGTTATCAACGAAGTGTCCAAAGTGTCTTCTGACACAGCTGACTGCTTGATAACTTAATTCATGCTAGCATGGTCTTGGACTGCGTCTGTAACAGTTGGCTGCTATGTAACGCCCGCTCATCTGCAAGCCATTAGTAGGCGATTTGTAGCCATCTCTGCAGCTGCAGCATAACGCCAGCTAGCTAGCTGCAGCAAGGGAAGGTCGATCACAATACGCTGCAGCTTTGTCTCGATCCGCCAATCTCGAGCACCCCGCAAGACACAGGATCGATCAGAGCTGATAGACTTGAGCGCTTCGTCAGTGGCTTGCTTGCACCTGCTCAATCAAGCCGAGAACGTCATCAGCAAGACCGGTTTCGGAAACATAGGTATGTCTTGCGATTGTCTGCAAATTGGTCAATTTGTGACACTTTAAATGTTATGCTGCGTGATGGCGGGGAAGACTTGTTCGAACAGCTGCCGAGTAGCCTTTTTTCACACAGATCATCGCGGTCTGCACGTCGACGTCATACGAGGTCAACTTTGCACAGGCAACTGCACTGTACACCTTAGATCATCAATCTTGTTGCAAAATGCGCTTGCCGTCAAGATCAGTTTAGCCCAACGATGCTGGCAAAGCTCTGCAAGTCTCTGCAAGCAAGGCAAGCGAACCGAGCAGTCAACGACGCTTCAGCCTGCGCTGCCGACCCTGTTGGCCTCTGCGTACAGTGCCTAAGAGCTCTTTGTCTTATATAGGCCTTGCTGGCCGTATGCGCAGGATTCTAAGCCATGCTGAGGATGGCATCAGCACGGACTTTCAGAGCTGCCTTCCGGGCTTCGTCGCGCGCTCTGCTCACAAACGCGGGCATTCCTGCCTCATCGACAGGAGTCACATCCAGAAGGTGTGCGGCTGCCTCATTCATGACCGGACTGCCGCAGAGCATCACCGGTCACAGCCCATATCTTCCCTCCAAGCCATCTACTGAAGCCTCCCGGTGGCACTCAGGGGTAACACTTCTGACCTGTATGTCGATATCACAGCCTGCATCCAAAATGTCCAATCATTCCAGAAGCACAGGAGGTTCCTGCAATGTTGTGCTTACAATGTCGTGTTGACGAGATGGCAGATACGCCACTTGATCTCAAGTGCTCAATCAATTTGTGAGCAAAGATCATGAATCACTCCATGTAGTTGCAAGATCTCACTGCATGTGCATGCAGCTAGCCCAGGCCACTGTTCAAATCTCAGAGGGCAAGCTGCCAGACAAGCACTGCTAAAGCATCATTCCTTGCTGTACTTGCAAGATCTCTCTGTGTCTGCAATTAGCTCAGGCCACTGACTCAGTCCCTGAGGGCAGTCTGCAAGACAAGCATTTTTGATCAAGCAGCATCTACAGACCCTACCAATTTTATGATGAGCGTCACACAACGCCTCACAACAGTTGCTTTACCAAGGCAGTCTGTCCACTTTACTTGCAACATCTGCTTGTATGTGCATGCAGTTAGCTCAGGCCACTGACCAAGTCTTTGAGGGCAATCTGCAAGACAAGCACCTCAATCAAGCAGCATTCAGAACTCCTGCCAAGACTTATGTCCAGGGTCACATAGCGCCCCAAAAAGGTCTGCTACACCAGGGAAAGTCCTCAACACTGTACTTGCAAGATCTCCTTGATGTGCATGCAGTTTGCTCAGGCAACTGACCCAGTTCCAGAGGGCAATCTGCAAGACAAGCACCTAAATCAAGCAGCCTCCACAGATCCTGCCAAGACCTATGACCAGGGTCACATAGCACCCCACAAGGGTTTGCTACATCAAGGGAGTCCAGACCCCAAACAGCAAGAGGCAGACGCAAAGTATTGGCTCATGCAACCGGTGTACACTCACGAGTATGCTGAAAGCGTCAAACCACGACACATTCCTGCTGTTCAGGTCAGCTGACAATCATGTTGCTGCTGTTGCTTGGCATACATGTTTTCTAAGACACTCAGCAAAGCCAGGTGCTGATTTTGTGCAACCGGTGTACACTCATGAGTATGCTGAAAGGGTCAAAACACAACACATTCCTGCTGTCCAGGTCAGCTGACAATCATGTTGCTGCTGTGACTTGTCATACATGTTTTCCAAGACACTCAGCAAAGCCAGGTGTTAGCTTGTGCAACCAGTGTACACTCACAAGTATGTTGAAAGTGTCAAGCCACGACACCTCCCTGCTGGTCAGGTCAGCTGACAGTTCATACAATTGCATGTCATTGACTCAATGCAACTTTGTTGCTGCTGTCATCCTGTAAGTGACAGCTACAGCAATATGATATGCTGTCTCATGCAGTTGCTGTGCATAAGTCTGGTCTGATGTGCATGTTTGTCTTGCTTGAAAGTTGCCTAAGGTCATCGTGTTTTTGACATCGTATTGATGACATGACTTTGATGAACAGCTTGAGAGTTGACTAAAGCATGCAATGGTGTGCATGTGACTGCAGTTGAGGCAGAAGGCAGCCAGTACGGCCGTGTATGTGGCCAGAAGCCTGTTTGACAGAGCCACCAGCTACAATCTGGACAGCATGAATGAGCAGAAGTGGCTTAGGCGTTTTCTGTTCCTGGAAACTGTTGCAGGTACGCCCTTTTCTGGTGTCCTGAATAGATCCTGATTCTGATGCTGCTCGATTCAAACTCCAATTCCAATCCTGGTCTTAATTTTGCTTGTGATTGCAATCTTATTCTGACGTTGATGCTGATCCTGTTCATCTTATGCTGTGCTAGTGCTGGTGCTGGTGCTGGTGCTGGTGCCCAAAGCTGTGGGGGTTGAATTGTGCATGGGCACCTCAGCAAAAATGCAATGATGTTGTTACCTTTGGAGCAGGTGCTGAAACAGTGAATCTATCACATGACTATGGATCCACATGCAGGGCAAACAAAATCTACCTTCTGGGTTGACACTGCTCAACCTGTCTACACCTGCAGGTGTCCCCGGAATGGTTGCAGGGATGCTGCGTCACATGAGATCATTGCGGAGCATGAGGCGTGATAATGGATGGATTCACACGCTTCTTGAGGAGGCTGAGAATGAGCGCATGCACCTGCTGACCTTCCTGCAGCTGCGCCAGCCAGGGCTGCTGTTCAGGGCTATGGTTTTGCTCAGCCAGGTATGAACCCTAGGGTTTACATGCTATTGACGTTGTTGCAGCTGCGCCAGCTAGGGCTGCTTTTCAGGGCTATGGCTCTGCTCAGCCAGGTACAAACTCTAGATCTCCATTCAGCACTTCATCAGTCCCACTCGCTGCCAGCATCAGTTATGCAGGTGTTTCGGTGTGTTATTTGAACAGCATAGAACAGCTTAGACGACACAGCATACCTTGTCTTGGTGGAAATTTGATGCAAGCCTGGTAGCATATGGGACTGGTCTGTGTCTCTGTTATTGAGAATGTATTGACTCATGCCAGAACAAAATCACCTTGAGGTGGCAAAGGCCAATGAGATGTCAAGCCTGCTGTGACTGCAGGGCATCTTCTTCAATGCATACTTCCTGGCTGATCTGATTTCTCCAAAGTCATGTCATGCGTTTGTGGGTGACCCGGAGGAGGAAACAGTGAAGTGATGAATACCAGCCAGCTTTGAAGGCAGCACAGGGAATCCTAGAGGAACTCAGTGAGATCAGCTCACATATCTTAATCACTTGCCCACATGCAGTTGATTTTGGCTGAATTGTACTGCAGGGCATCTTCTTCAATGCATACTTTCTGGCTTATCTGGTGTCCCCAAAGTCATGCCATGCTTTTGTGGGCTATCTGGAGGAGGAGGCAGTGAAGACATACACGCATGCCATTGCAGATCTGGACAAGGGCCGCCTGCCTGCCTGGGCCGACAAGAAGGTATGACATCCTGCAATGCATGCAGATCTTGTTTGTGTCACATGACATGACATGACATGACATTTGACACGTGATCAGCACAATGTCTCTGCAGGTTGGGCTGCTCTGCAGCTGTTTGTGAGAATAACAGCAATGCATGTTTTCCTCTTTTTAGAGCGGATCTTGCAACTTTTGGTGGCAATGTGAGGCATTTTGCATGATGGCAGGAATCAAGGATTGCATAGGCTGCTCTGTATGCTGTTGTTTGTGCACACTTTTCTCTTGTCATCATCAAAATGGCTTGACGTGATCTCTTGTGAAGCTGTCAAGCTGTCCGCAACAGCTTTGCTAGGCAACCTACTTATGATATCTTGCTCACCAGTTGAACTTTGGCACATGACATCTGTCAGCTGAGCCATCATCCAAGGCCCTGCAAGTTTCCAGTTTGCCAATGCCCTTAAGCCAACAGCTTGTCCTTAGCAGCATACTGCAAGCTTTGCAAGCCAAGAGATACCCTGAGTGATCTCCTGAAAGCCTGGTGTTATTGCCCGTCAAGCTTTGTACCTACTTTTTCAGCAAGGTTACAAGCAAAAGACAGTGTGTGCAAACAGGCACCAGAACCTTTGACGTTTTTGTGCAAGCAGGCACCAGAGATTGCACGTGACTACTGGAAGCTGGGTGAAGATGCAACCATGAGAGACCTGCTGCTGTCTGTCCGTGCTGATGAGGCATGTCACAGCCATGTAAACCACACTTTCTCACAGATGCATTCTGATGGCAAGAACCCTTTTATGGTTGGCACACATTTGGTGCCATCAGCATAGAAGAAAGAAAAGAAAAGTAAAGTCTACGCCGCTAGGCGTCGTAACAGCAGCTTCTGTCTATAGAGGCAGCCTAGGACTGACAGCATAGACGCAACCTTGCTGCTTGTGTAAGTGCTGCTTGTCATTAGTGTGGCGCGTGTTTCGTGCCACATCTGGCATTTGTGTAGCATCAGCATAGCATTTATAGCAACTCTGAATTGCTGGTAGCAGTGTACCCTTATTTCTGTGTAGCTTCTGGCTTCAATTGTTTCTTGACTGCAGTACACTCCTGCCCGATTAAGGTGCTTTGTACAGCATGCATGCTTTCATGCTTGCACACACTGCTTCGAGATGTTGTACACTGATGGTCCTTGCACAGCATTGCAGAATTTGTGTGTATTGATATTTATAGGTGGTGTGTTTGAAACACCGATTTCACATGCACAACAAGAGTGCATACCACTGTACGCGTGAGCGTCATACCGCACATTTGAAGCCAAAAGGTGATTAGCTACTACGAGTAGTGTACAGACTGTTGAGTGTAGTGTTCAGACTTGTGATGAATGTGCTGAGACACACAGCAACTAGGATTAGTGTACAGACCACAGATCTTAGGCGTAGGCAACTCTGGGTCGTGTAAATGCACCAAGGAAGCAGATGCAAGAACTGGCTCTCTCTGCATTTAAGCTGTGTAGCCATAAGCAGCATCAATGCTGCTGCATATCTGGCATGTAAACTCTTCACGCCTTTCAAAGCCTGATACATGCATGGTAGTACATTGTAAGCAATCCACTGTGTTAGCGCTGCTCCATATCTGGCATGTAAACTGCTTCGCGCCCATCAAAGCCTGATGCATGCATACTAGGCTGATAAGCTTCCTGATACTGCTCAGGCATGCTTGTTGGTGGCAAGTCGTAACTCCAGCTTCTGACAACTTGGACTGTGGCTCTGCACACAAAATAAGATGTCATGTCACGCGCATCTATACCTTGGGCAAGGGAGTGTCCAGCGACATACACTGATGCCATTAATTGAGATTCTGCAAACTGTGCACAGATTCCTGATGCTTTTCTCATGTAACCTGGACGCAATTGTACTAAGAAAGGATATAAGCTGCTTGTGCAGGGTGCACAAAATGCATGCTGTGTGTTTGGGCAATCTCGGCGGGAAACAGCAAGGCATATACTTGCGCTGTTGATTGCTTGCTTCAACATCTGCATTGATTGTGTCAAGCAACCCATTATATTGCTCTCAAAAATTGAGACTTTGCATGGCGCTGCTGGCAAAAATCATCCGCGCAACTTGAAGGTTGCTCTCAAAGCAGCGATCCCATGCTGCCTCTGTAAAGAAGCCTGCTATGATGCCTAAAGGCGTACAATCTACTTCTTGCTTTTGTTTTGCGGTGAGGAGCAGCACTTGCCTGCTCAACAAGATGTCATGTTGAAGGTAGTGCTTGGCGTGAGTCATGAGGTGACAAGCATGACTGCTTTGTACTCAGGTGTCACAGTGAAGAAGCACTAAAGATGAAAGAGAGCTCTTGCCTGATCAACAGTGTGTCATGCTGAAGGTAATGCTTGGCGTGACTCATGAGGTGACTAAGCCTGATAGCCTTGGGGTAAGCTGCTACAATGCCTCTGCTTGCAAGCAGAGCCCCATGGATCCGAGACTTGCTTTTGGTGATATGATGCCCTTTGCCACTCTGGACACACAAGACTTCTGTCAGCAAATACACATTTGGCTCTTACTAGCATGCTTGCTTGGATGCAGTGATTGACAGCATGTCAGCATGGGCATAGGCTCATGCTGTTTCAACAGCGAAGTTGGACTGTCGCTGAGTCACGACAATCTCCTAGATATTGAAAAGCAAAGCATCGAAACGGTTGCAAAAGGCATTTTGGTTTGCTGGTGGGAGGCTGTGACTGCAAGGGGCAATTGCCCCATTTGCCAAGTCTTTTAGATTCTGCTGCCAGCATTGATTTTGCTGATTCAATCTGTCATCATGATTAAATGATCACGTGCATGAGCAAATCAGGGTGTTGCAAGTGCAAATGATTTACCTGATCCACAATCATGATTTTGTGCAAGACCTGATTGGAGGTACCAGTGCTGCCTGGCGTGGTCAAGAATACAGAAAGGTGGTGAGCAGCCTCCACTGATACGCCTGCAAGCAACTAACACAACTCAATTGCAGGTCACTGCAGCACGGTTGTTTGGTATGCAAAGCTTACTCTGGATGACCAAGTGCAATTGCAAATAATTCAGAAAGCCTGAGAGCGGTTTCAAGACGCAGGTAAAAGCTGGTTGTTGATGACTCTCTCCAAAGTAAGGCGTTAGAAAAGGAGAGAACAGACAGGTGAAGAGAATTAGGCTGTGATCTGTACAAGAATTATTACAAAATTGGAACAGCACGTTTGTCCATCGCCAGAGGTGAGATGCTCATTCTTGCGCAACGAAAAGAATACAAAAAAGATTGATGCGCGTTTGTTTTGGTAGGCAAATAGGCTGCATCAAATGCAAAGAGTTTGATCAAGCAGTCCACTGGGAATGTGCAATCTGTGGCCTGCTGCAATCAGCTGTGGTGGCAATCAGCTGTGGTGGCAATCAGTGCCTAAAGTCTGACTGCAAGCAACAGTGGGGCCAATGCTTTCATGCTGCGCATTCCTGGCAAGCGCTAGATGGTGCTGTAGTCGCATCTTGTGTTCTGCATCATCTGATGAGTTGAGCCATGTGCTGTTGTTGCATCTTGTGATCTACATGGTCTGATGAGCTGAGACATGTGCTGTTGTTGTATCTTGTGATCTATATGGTCTGATGAGCTGAGACATGTGCTGAGACATGTACTGTTGTTGCATCTTCTGATCTACATTGTCTGATGAGCTGAGACATGTGCTGTTGTCGCATCTTGTGATCTACGTTGTCTGATGAGCTGAGACGTGTTTCAGCAAGGCGTTGCAGCAATGTATGCAGGGCTGACCTGCAGGATAGACTTCTACTCTCCACAGCTGATCAGCAACCTGAAAGTAATCACTACACAGCCTCACCCCAGGCCCCAAGCCACGTGCAAGCGAAAAGCTGCAACACCAAACTTGTCAGTTCCGCGATGCCTGGGGTTTCAGGCTCATTACAAAGCTTGCTCATTCATGATCAAGTTGTCAAGAGTGGCCAAGCAACCATGTGTGTGCGGAGCAATTACCCGCTGATATGATACTCGTGGCAGCCACCCAGAGTATCAAGATGCCTGTAAGAGGAGGTTGAAGGCATTGATTGGCCGCTGCAGCCAGCAAGACAGGCGGTTCAGCTCACTGAGCGCCCATGTGATAACATTCTCCAGAGCGCATGATGACAGACCTCAGTCCCTCCCAACGCGTCCAGTTATCATCTTCGGACTCAGAAGAGTTGCTGGCTGAACTATCTGTATCAGACTCTCTGTGGTTTTGCCGCCGGCGCTGACGCCGGGAAGCAGACTTGCGTTGCTCTTGCGGCTGGGCTGTCTGATGGCTTGCAGAAACTGTCGCGTTTGGCAAATCAGGGAACACAGCTTGCGTGGTGTACACGGGAATTTGCTGTGCCCGAGCCGGATCCATCGTGTTTACGCTTGGACGGGCTCGACTATTGAAGACTGGGAAGCGCTCAGGGGCTTGCAAGAACAGCGCTCAAGCTCGACTTCCCGCTACGGACTTGCTAAAAGCGCTAAGCGCTGAGCACGTTGTCAAGGTCAAACTCCAAAACTCCGAGACCAGCAATCAGGCCAATGATTTATTTTTATTTTTATTTTTATTAGAATCAGCAACTGAAACGCTCGCCAAATACCGCGTCAGTGACGAGCGGATTGGTGCAGCCGCAAGTTTGCTAGGTGAGTCGGGCGGTCGAGGAGGCGCCGGTCTAGCATCAGCCAAGTCCTGTGTGTAAGAAGATTGGGAAAGGTCGCGACAAGTTCTGCCTTGCAAGGTAAGAATACATGCCAGCTAGCAGACGGTTACTGAACCAGCGAACCTGCACGGATTTTGTTTGTCTGACCGGATGCATTCGGCTGAGATGACAACGACCTGTCTTTGATTTGCTTGTGCTGCCGTGCTGTGTTACTGCTTGTACAACTGCACGCCAGTACCCTACTGTTTGGTGACAATCCTTGATAGGTCAAAAGTCAAAAGCATCTAGTCGCCATGTTATGGTGCAGATGATGAACGACTTGCCTGATGTGGCTGGCAGCCTGTTCACAAACCAATACAAGGCTGTCAAAATCGAAGGAAAGAGGCTCAAGCCAAATGCGCTGGAAGGGACAGGCTCAGTAGGTTCCTGTACCTTCTATTCCTTTGCCCACGCACTGACTACTGCAAGCATGCCACGGCATTGCAGGACCTGCACTGCTTGCCCATGTTCAGCTCACACACACATACTTACTCTGCTGCTGGCCTGCAACGCTGTAGCAACTACCTCAACTGAACTTTGCTTGACCACATCAGCCCATGTCAAGCTCACCACTGCATTGCAGTCACTGCACACTCTTGAACAGCTCATCACAAGGCTCTTATACAACATTGTAGCAAGCACTTGCATTCGACAAGGCTAATGCACTTGTCTTTGTGGTCATGTGCTGCACTCTCATGAATGTGCCAAACACAAGCAAGCTCCTGCAGTGCTTTGACAGCACAGAAGCCATCCAAGCCCACCAGCATCCTCATGCTGCTGCTGCAACCCGTCAGGAGGAGCCCTTCTGGTCAAAAGCCACCTGCTCCTACACGTGAGTGATTGCACAGATATTGCACACCTCAGTAAACACATTCGCCTCACTGATGCAATCACCTTGTCACAGCTGTTGTGAGATGATGAGTGTCGTGCACTTGCCCTGGCTGTCATGCTGGCCCTTATGCTGTCTGTGCACTTTGCTGTTGCTGGTACCCCAGCATGCATAAAACCTGTTGCCTTCATTGACGAGCAGTTCTCATGCAGTGTTCCTGTGTACTTGCGTTGGTTAGAAAGTAGTCAAGTCCTTGATGCTGAGATGTTCATCTGGTATTCAGACCTTCCATGCCTGTAAATATGCGGATGTATGCTGTCCTAGGACTCACACAGCAGCATGCGTTCATGTCGTATTTGGCTGATGCTCATCATACATGCAGCCAGACATTCCCACATGTTTTCCAAGAACCTATAGTCATTGGCACCATCTTTGACGCAAGCAATTCTGATGCTGCTTGGCATGCGGCTGGAAGTCAGAACAGCAGCCGCCATTTCTATTTTGACTGACCCAATGCTACTGTTATGCAGCTTGAAATCAGAAAAGCAGCAGCCAGACCACTACTTGAAGAGGGGTGAGGGAGAGACAATCAAGTCTCATGGGGGCAGCCCAACACGCAGGTCACCGCACCCCCCCAAGGCAGGGGCCTATGCTGCCCGCAGCAACCCCCCCAACACAGCCTTTCGCAGATTCTATGAAAGGGGAGATCTGCCTATTGCTGTGGAGCACAGGGGCATGAAGAATGTGATCAGCTGGAAGGTATGCAACTTTGAACACAGGAGCTTATGACACCCCCATGTCATCTTGGGCTTGTTTGGTTCAGAATAGTCAAATTGGTAATGCCAAATCGGTGAGGTATACTGCAATCCAATGCATCGAGTCTAAATGTGGTACTCTGCTGCAGTATCATGCTGCAGCGTCTGAGAATTCCAAAAGATAGTTTGGCCAGCATCAGGGATGAACTTCAGCACAATATGTGCAGAGGTGCTCCTTGTGCTTGCATGTTCAACAGCCACAAGTGAACAATTCAATGCAAACACAGTGCGTATGCTGGTGATGCTGCCCTGTAAGACTCACAGCCGTTTGCAGTGCACTACACGGCACTTTTCAAGCAGTTTGCACGCAACAATGTGGTTTCTGTAACCATTCAAGCACTTGCCAGGACACTGAAAGTCATAAGTTTGCTACATACAGTGCTAGTCGTTTGCTCGCATCAAAATTTGCTCTTGCGCATTGTACTATCAACAGTTGCCTCTCATGCTGGTAGCAGCAATGCATTGCTCTAAGATTATTGGCAAAGCTTCTTCTCAAGCCAATGGCAATGTGATGTTGTCGATGGAGCAGCAATGCTTCTGCCTTATTTCCAGGACAAGTTATGTCCAATTAAAGTACTATTACGCATCTACCACTACGCATCTGCAGTCAAACAAGCTGATCAGTTTCATGAGCTACAACAAATTTGGGCCTGTTGCAGGTGAATGTGAGCAAGCTGGACTATGTCGAACTTTGCAACTTGGCACATTTGCATTCAAGCAAGCTTATCAATTTCATGAGTTACAACAAATTTGGTTCTGTTGCAGGTGAATGTGAGCAAACTGGACGACCACCATTACCTGCGCGTCTTCTTTGACGGTGTGCGACAGACACAGCAGCCCTATAAGTTCTTGGCAGTGAGGTTTTTGTGAAGTTTGCTGCAGGTGGTTGTCAGCAAGCTGGACTGCCACAGTTACTTGGCCACCTTCTCTGTTGTAATGCAGGACAAACTCAGCAGCCCGAAAGCCGCCTCTCTGCCAGCAATGTGACTTGATAGTGCTGATGCAGGTGGACGTGAGCAAGCTGGATTACCACCACTACCTGCCCATGTTCTTTGACGGTGTGCGACAGACACAGCAGCCCTTCAAGTTCTTGGCAGTGGGGTTTTTGTGAACTTGCTGCAGGTGGTTGTGGGCAAGCTGGACTGCAACAATTACTTGGCCACCTTCTCTGTTGTAATGCAGGATAACTTCAGCAGGCCGAAAGCCGCCTCTCTGCTGGCGACTTGACTTAACACTGCTGCTGCAGGTGGATGTGAGCAAGCTGGACTACCACCACTACCTGCCCATCTTCTTTGACGGAGTGAGGGAGACTCAGCAGCCCTACAAGTTTCTGGCAGTGAAGGGAGTGGAGGATATGCTGAAGGCTGGTGGCAGCAAGATTCTGCCCGTCATCCCACAGCTCATCATTCCAATCAAGACTGCCCTCAACACCAGGGACCCTGAGGTTTGCCCTTCACACCCCTCAATCCATCTGCCGCTCAAGTGTTTCTTTGATACATTCCGCTGCTTATCATCCCCTCCGTCCTTACACCCTGACTATATGCTGTTACTTGTCACTTTGGTGTTGTCTCGTGATCAGGGGCCTGACAGCACAGTGACGGATACATGCTGCTGTGCTTGCTGCATGCATATCGCAGGCATGCTGACTCATGCTGTCAGCGTCAATGCACTGTATGTCAATGCCATTACACGGATCACAGACCTGCATTATGTCATGCTGATGATGTAAACACTGACAGCTTTTGATTGTTGCCTTCAGGTGATGTGCATCACACTGCAGCTGCTACAGAAGCTGGTCTGCAGTGCAGACTTGGTGGGTGAAGCCCTAGTGCCTTACTATCGCCAGATTCTACCCATCTTCAACTTGTACAAGAACAACAACAAGAATTTGGGAGACTGCATTGACTATGGGCAGAGGCAATACACATGCCTTGGGGAGCTGATATCTGACACTCTGGCAATGTTTGAGCAGAAAGGAGGAGAGGATGCATTCATCAACATCAAGTACATGGTCCCCACATATGAGTCATGTGTCAATTATGCGTGAGGAGTTCTGCTTGACGTGACATGTGTCAAGATGAGGGACACTTCTGACTCCTTAAAACAAGCAACAGTGCAGCTTGCAGAGCAGTCATTTTGTCATGACTGGATAGCTGTAATCACTCGACTCAGCAGCTTAATCAGCAATCGTTACTCTGTGGTGACTGTCTTTCGACAACTGCATGCAGCATCATTTTGAATGCAAATTTTGCTGCAGGTAGCCTGTAGAATGTTCTTCTGTATCGAGACCTCTTGTGCATATCACAGTAGCCTGCTCTCAGGCCCAATAGTCTGAAACCTTCATACGAGCATGCATAACAAAGTCTGGTGCATACAGCGCTTAGTGGAATATTGACAGCAAAAAATGGTGCCTGACTAGATTTGTGCATGCTAGCGCTAGCGTTGTAGTGTTTCCATGACGACAACCTATACTTCAAGCAAAACCTCATTGCCTTGGTCAAAGGTGAAGAAGGGTGCAGTCAAAGCCTCTGCTGCAGTGATTCCAGGATTTGCTGGAGCCAGAAAGCTGCGTATCCTGCATATACAAAAACAGCTCATTCAACAACTCGTAAATCACAATTTTGATCTGCTGTTACTCCACTGTGCCTGCCTTGCCTGATGTATTACAAGAACAAACACAGCAACAAGCGGGTACACATCAGGTGAATGCAAGCAGTCGGCTCGTCAAAACATCAATCAGCTATGCCACGAACACCGGAGGGAAGCTTGCATGCAACTGCAATGATGATGGACAAGCATACCTGAGGCTGCGAATGCGTAATACATGTAAAAGACCCTCATTGCGGTAGTAGAATCCATACACTGAAAACCTGATCTTATCTCTGCACAAGCAGGGAGATGAATCAGTAACAGGCTGTGAACAAGCCCTGTTCCTGTATGCATGAGAAGCATAGAATCCCTTCAGCTGCTCTCATTTGCTGTCAAGTGCCTTGATCTCTTCCAGATGAACTTGGTTGCATTGGAACCATGTCATGGGTGGCTGTTGAGCACAACTTGAGCAGTCAACAATGGCTGACCTGAGAGTGAGGTTTCCGCTTTCTGGCTGCTTGTCAGGAGGGGCAAACCAGGCTGTCATATGTACTCCTGCAAAGCATCAATCATCTGTTGCAACAGCACGTGTCAAGTGTTAATTGCTGAGATGACAGCTCATACGCTTCTGCAGATGCCATGGTGTGATGCTTGCGTGTTTTGAAACATTCCGGCAATAGATCCCAGGCCTTAAGCTGCTTCCAACAATGCTCAATCTGCTGTTCATGTCTTTCAATGCATCGCACTCACGCTAGGTGCCCATGGACATCTACAGCTTTGCAGATCAACAGCATGCGCAGGCTTCCATCAAATTGGCCAAGTGCTCGCAGTTACGCAGTGTTGCAGCAGCCTTTCAGTGTGTCTGACAGGCAGACGACAACTAGATGACGCGTAAATTTCAACTAGCCGACATGAGTCCCTTATGCTGAAAGGCTTCTGCTGCATCAAAGCTGCGCACATGCATGGCAGAGATGAACGAGAGGCAAGCATCAGTGACGTGTTTGCTTGATAGGAATAGGAAGAGAGGCAAGTACCAGTGACATGTTGGATGAGGCTGATCATGAGGCGAACTTCCAGCTCATCCTCCTTAGGCCACACCCGCCCATCAATGTACCTGCACTTCATCCCTCAAGCAATCAGCAAATGAACAAGTGAGTGGATGAAAGATTGCATGGATAGGTTGGTTGGCTGGATGCATGCATAAAAGTATGCATGCATGAACAAAAACATCAATCAGCAGTCAATCAATCGAGGCACTGAGTCAGTCAACATGGGTGCATGCAGATTGAGATTGTCTGTGCAGCATGTCATCACATGAACCTGACATGGAGTTGTCAGGCCTCTGTGCATCACAGCAACGCGTGTGTGTTGTGATGAGATGCAAACCTGTGCTCTGCCGTGCACATGATAACAAGTTGGCTAGTGGCAAACCCTAGGCAAGTCGTTGATATCATACAGAGACACTGTTACTTGATGCAGCATACATTTGCAACTAGAGACAAAGGGCTTACCTTTGCATGTCCCACAGCAAAGCATACACATCACCCTTTTGCCGCCAGAAGTAGCGGTATATGCGCTCCATCAATGGCACCTGCACCATTCTTGCTGACACTGCCGCACAGTAAACACACTGTATGCCACAAGAACATGCAAGGTGGCACGGACAAAGGTTTTACACCATGAGACTTGGCAAGAGATTGCAGCTGTCAGCTCTGTGTATACACTGCATTGGTACTCAGTGATGTACACACCGCCATGCATTGATGCAGAGTACACTGACTTGCTTTTACCACAGAGTCTGTTCAATGAAGACTCACTACACACTCAGATAATTGCTGACTCTATGAGGAATTAGTGACACTTTTGATCAGTGCGTCTGAAGTGGTTCAGCATGTGAGCAGACAAGGTTGCTCAACGCAGCTGCTTGGTGACAACAGGGACCTAGCAAGGCCTCTGAGCCCAACTAGTATGCGCTATCATATATGTATGTACACTGCACACACAGAATGTGTCTGCCTGTGCGGATTGCTGACCTCAGGAAGCATGATGACAGGGACATGTATTGAGCTTTTGCGCCTCAGCTTCCGAGGCGTTGAACCAGTGTGCCACTCAATGTTGCCATCGCTAAAAAGACTGCTGTGCTGCTGATGCTGTCCATCTGCACTGCTGCTTTTGGACTTTTCCATCAGAGACTGCAGTGAGGGCTGGCGATGGGGTCTGCTGTGTATCAGGCTGTCACGCTTTGCTGTGACATAGCCAGCACCAAAGACCTCACGGAAGTCTGCTAAGCCGTAGTCAATGATCTTGAACTGAGCAGAACGTAGGGCTGATGACTCGAGCCCTGCCAAATCCCTTGTCTGAGGCGACGGCCGTGCTAGGGTTGAATTGGGTGCTGCTGTTAGAGGGCTTGCCTGTGAAGCTGATGAGTAACGGGCAGGGATGCTAGCAGCTGTCTGTGAAGCTGCTGAGTAATGGGCAGAGATGCTAGCAGCTGCCTGAGAAGCTGGTTGGGCAGGTGTCTGAGCAGCTGCTTGGGCATGAGGATGGTTGGCGGAATCTGAATAGGCTGCTGATGCAAGACCCTGGAGTGAAATCTCAGAATGCAAGGCTGCAGAGTCTGCTATGTGACCAAGCACACCTGAAACATGCTGAGAATCATACAGGGCTGCAGCCTGAATGCTTCCACTTCTGGGAGTGCTGGCTGCAGTTTGATTGTCAAGTTCTGCACTTGGTAAGAGCTCCATGATGTTGGGCAAACGCAGGTCAGCATGATGGAAGGCCAGCTTGCGCTGCGCCTTGTGAAGCGCTTTGAAGACGCAATACAGCATTCGGCGGAGGTAGTGGACGTTGTTGAAGCTGATGCTGCTAATGGGCTTTGCAACATCGCGCCCGATGATGCGCTCCAAGATCATAGCTGCAGTCACTCAGTGTCATGAGCTTGGTAATCAGCAGTCACTCATCCATTCTTTCTAAACGTGTGCTAGACAGGCTCAGCAGGCCCAGCTAGGTGCATACTGGAGCAATCAACTGTCTCCAAGCAGGTTGGTTCTGTGCTATGCTGTACCATTTGTGTTGTGCATGGAGGGAAGTAAGGTCACAGCAGTCAGCTTTGCAGATTGCGGCTGCATGGCAGCAATCAATGCTTCAACAATAGGTGACTTGGGTTTTGCCAAGCAGTATTTGTCGAGCTTCAGAAGGACATGATGTCTGCTGATCACAGCTGTGAAGCAAGCACTGGTAGTGACAAGAATCACAAGGCATTTACCAAGAATGATGCTAATCAACACACCTGTGAAGTGACCGCTGGTAGTCACAACACCAGGCCCTGTGCCCATGAAACCTGGCAATGCAAGGCTGGGCTCTGCCAGAGGAGCCAGCTGACGGCCCACACGCCACTCACGCTCCAAGTTTGTCATGCCAAACAAACTACCAATGCCAAATCTGAAAACGACCTTGAGGACCTGATTGGGGTCAGTCCTGCCTGATGCATCTTGGAGTAAGAATATGCCTCCCTGTAATCCAGAAAAGCCTTCAGCAGTGCTCAAGTACAGAGGGTGCAGTCAGACAGCCATCACCAACCTGCAAGCCACAACCAAGGGGATTGCCGATGAAAAGATTGTCGGTGAGCTTGGCTCCAGGCTTTGCTTCGAAGCTGTCTGGCACGGTGATGTATTCACCACTCAAGCCAAAGCTGGGATAGCTAGCTTCCTGATTGTATGAAGCGCCACTTGGTGATTGCAACCAAGCCGCCTCGGTGGGCTGGCTCTCAAATCTCTGATATGAATGGCCTGCTGCGAGACCCTTGAGCATGAGAATGCAGCGCTTGCGCCTTGCCGCTTAACTTGACATCAGCAATAGCATGAATTGCGTCCAACTTATGGCGACTGAGGGCAGAGCACTGGCTTGACGTCAGGGAAGTCAGCCAAAATGCGCATGCGCAGCACCGACTTCCGGAATACAGAGCTTTGCAGAGGGCGCATGCTGCGTTGGCTGCTGTAGCTGGTGAAGCATGCTCACACAGCACATGACATGCTCTGCTTCAAGTCTACTTGTGTAGGGCATTTGGTGGACAATCAAAATTTGTTGTACAGGTAGACCAGACATGGGCAATGATTGGCTCAGCAGCCCAAAGGAATAAATCATATCTGCATCAACATGTCTGATAGCATGCTCAGCATGTTAAAGCTTGTTGCAGGGAAAGAGAAAAGAAAAGTCTGTGCTGTCAACGCTAGGCGTCATTACAGGAGCTTCTGTCCATAAAGATAGCCCAGGACAGCAGGAGTCAGAGTGTTGGTGCACGTCTCTCAACAGTCACTTGATGACAGTGTCACATCAGGCCTGCAATGTAGGCATGTCTTCATTTGCTGACTCTCATTGTGCTGCCTTACAGACTAGCTGCCGTGCATATTTACACATCCCCAGCTGATCAAAATGCATTGAATGAATTCAGTCACAGTCAGTACACATCTTGCAAAACCCAATTATTGGTCAGGTGCTTGGCGCCTGACTGAAAACAACAGCATGCAAAGCATAAGCTTTCAATCTCGGGCCTGCATGAGGTTCACCCAATCATGCCTATGTTCTCTGCGCATAGTACGCATGATGTCTTCTCCCATTTTGTACAGAGTCAAAGCATCTGGACCTGTGTACGTGATGCTGCCGTTGCCTATTGACCGAGATATGGCCACAGCTTTCTCAGCTTTGATCTTGCCAGCAATGTAGCAGTTGATGAAGTCATGCTGACTGCCAATGGCTCTGTTCCAAGACTGGTTTTGCGCAAAATGGTAGTTGTGGGTGTGATCAGCGCCGCCATTTGCAGATGCAATGATGTGGAAGACATCTTGATCAGCTTCTAGAAGCCCCTCCCTCCTTAGTATGTTTGCGTATTGAGTGCGATTCTGCAAGTTATACATGAAGGTCAAAGGTCCCTGACATCATCAGCCAGATGATGATTATGTCAGCATTTTTTGAAAATAGCATGCAGCTTTGTTCAAGGCTCACTTGCAAGGCAACCTAGAACAGGTCCCTGATCAGGGAACAATGCAGTCTGAAGAAGTCCGTAAAAATTGGGCTTACCATTTTCTTGCCAGCTTGCAGCAAGTCTCCTTGCTGCACAATTGCTGCCGCTTGCGCGATTTGGTGTTCAACTACAGCCTGCTGCTTTGCTGGTGTTGCCTCAGGCTTGTCTGCCTGACCCTGTGAAGCTTGCAGGCGTGCTCTGAGAGTAGCACAGGTGCCGCTTACTGGCAGACTTTCAGCTGCACATAAGGCTTTCAGCTCTGATTTGCTGAGTTCCTCTAAGGTGATGTTATCACGCTGCAGGCTGTGAAGCAGCTCAGCTTTGTTACCACTGACTGACAGAACCCTGGCACGGCACAGATCCTGCAAGCGCTGTGGGGCCAGGGCTGACAGGCGTTGTGGGGACACAAGGCTGCTACTAGACTCCTTCTTGATGTTCAATTGCTCAAAAGCTGCCAAGATATCGGGCTGCACGGCTGAATGAAGAGACTGGCGCCGGAGAAGTTTGATGAGCTGTGCCTTGGGTTTGCCTTTGTAGTCTTCGAGCTTCTCATGCTTACAAAGCTTCTCCAGCCCGTGGATGTCGATATGATGCAACAGTATATGCCCAGTGGCATGCGACACCCATTCCTCCTTATGGGCTTTCTTTGGCAAGGCTGTATATTTCGCCTCTTGACAAGCTGTGGCTATGTCGTCTATCGTCAAAATGTGCACCCACGCTGCGGGCACTTCCATCCTCGTGCTTCGCAGAAATTGCTGAAATCGCTTCTTAACCGTAGCACGCCTTGCCGCTCCCGAGCCTCGGGTTTGTCTGAACGCTTTTCAAAGTCCAAGAATTTGGCAAACACGAACGAAGCCAGGTGCCTACAGAGCTTCCTTGAAGTTTGAAGGCGCTCGAGCACGCACAGATGCCCGCGTGCTGAATTCCGACGTGCAGGAACGATTCTGCAATTCCTGTGCGCTGCTGTAGTGCCCCTGATTGCAAGATTGCTCCAGTTTGCTGAATTCGACCTCAGGCAAGCAAGATTGCAGCCCTGTCGCCGATAGTGTGCGACAGGCAGGGCGTGCGCTGATGAGAGCAGCATGGTTCCCAGCGCGTGACATGCATCCATGGAGGCGATCCTGGTTCAGCTGGTGCTTGTCGGCCTGATCTGACAAAGAGAGCACAGGTGCGAAGCTCCCGCTGTTGCGCGATAAGTTCGTGTGTATGTTTGGACGGCATTCTGAACACATAGCTATCGCAGGCGCTCAGTCGTCAAGAGCCTTGCCCCGCCGCCCGCCTGACATATGCTTCATGACTAGGAGTCTGTCACAATCTGTAAAAGCCGACCAGCTACAGCACACAGCAAGTCACGCAAGCCAGAGAGTCTTCACAGGCAATGCAAATGTGAGGTCTCAAGCGCATATGGACGCAAAACCAGCTGATACTGGCTGTACCATGTTTGGTGTTGCTCCCGCTAAGCAGCCCCCAAGTGGACAGCCTGTCTTTGAATTCACTGGAGGTACGGCCTCTGTGTCTCCATCCAAAAAGCGCGTGCATGACGAGCTGAAGAAAAAACAGAGTGCAGCTTTGGCATCAGCAAAGCCCCGCTCCAACCCCTTTGCACAGTATGGCGTGTCGAACAATGCTGGCAGCGCCCAACCCAGCATCACTTCCAGCAGAGGAAGTCCTAATGCCACCAGAACTGGCCATGGCCATCCACAGCAGAGTCCCAGGCGCATTGCCAAGCTTGTTAGACCCTCTGATATGCATGTAGACTCTGGCTCTGTCCCTCAAGACACAGCATCTCAGCCAAACTCAGCTTCGCCATCACAGCCAGCTGCTGCTAGCATACTTAGTGCTAGCAACAGAGGACAGCCTTCTTCTGCGCAGCCATGTGCCATGCCTCTGCACAATGCTGCTGCCAGGATGTTCAATGCACGGCAATCATCAAAGCCATCATTCAGCCAATCCTTGCGACCTCAAAGCGCCTCTGTCTTTGGTATTCCTGCCTCTCAGACTGCAGCATCCAATCCTGCAGCTACAGCAGCCGCCACATCTTTCAGCAGCCTGGATGTCCAACCAAACCAGCCTTCAACTACAGCATCACAAGCCGAAGATGCATCAGTCTCAACACCTGAGAGGTTTCGCTTTGGGTCAGCTGGTCAGAGAGGCAAGGGCAGGGCAGCTGGCAGCAGCCCTTTCAAAGGCTTCGGTCTTCATGCTGATGATGCAGACACAGCTCCAGCAACACCATCAGCTAGTTTTGCTGGTTTTCAGCCTGATGTACAAAGTGAGCCCAGCTTTCATCTGGCCATTGTGCTGATCACTCACATTTGCCTGTCGTCCGCATTCCTGGCAGACATGGGGAAGTAGCATGTTTGACATGCTGGTGCATAGCATCTGCAAGTCTTCCTGCATCTGTCAAGAGTCTGTATACATTGTGTACAGAAGACAGCATCACTGCATTGTTTCAGAAACCCATGCGAACAGTATGCAACAAGAACACAAAGGTTGTTGATGCAAACCATTGCAAGGCCGGCAGCATCATCGTGACAGCCTGTGAGTCATATCACTGTCACCCTGCACCACGCACTGGGTTGGCAGCACAACAACGCAAGCACATCTCTCTGATTGAGCAGGCAACAAGGCTCCTGGAGCGTCCACGCCAAGGCGAGCGCTCAGGAGCAAGGCACGAGGTGCAACACCTGGACAGACCCCAGCTGGAACGCCTATGTCAGCATTCTCACAGGTGTTTGTACCTTCAAACTGCCTGATTGTCTGTCCTGCCTGTTTCTCAACAGAATTACTTGAGGCTGCAGCTATGGAAAGAAAGAAAAAGAAAAGTCTACGCCGTTAGGTGTCATAATGGGGGCCTCTATGTATAGGGGCAGCCCAAACTGCTGCTATCAAAGCAGCAATCATCTGAAGCTGTGACAGTGTTGCGGTCAGGGTGATGGAAGTAAAGCTGGGTTTTGCTGCATGTGCCTATCATATTGCTGCTGTCGGCCACTCATCAGAACTGGGTGTTAGACGTTAATGCTAGAGTCATGATCCTGGCTCGCAGCATAAATCATTGAAGACATGTGTGCACATAAGCTATGAAGTCTACACGATTGATACCCAGATACATGTAGTCTGAATGCCATTCTCACCATGATTTGTGTCTTCAGGGTACGGCATTTTCACCCATGGACATTTCACCACAAGGCAGTGCAGAGGAGCCCAGCTCAGCCCTCACCCCACCTCCCCAGCCCCACTTTGGTGCCCCAACCCCTCAGGCAAAAGGCTTCAGCTTCAGCTTTGGCAGCGATTTGCCACAGCCTGCTGCAAGCAAGCCTCTAGCAAAGCCATCTCCGAGGGTGAAAAAGTCAGTTATCAGAAATGCTGCTGAGTTGCCCAAGTCGCGACTTGGCATGTCTCAGGCTGCGACTGGTAGCAGCACTGACAAGGGTGCAGCAGCCTCTTGTTCGGCATCTGTACCACCACAGACGGCAAGGGACGGCACACAGCAGGGCACTGGGACGGGCTTTAGCAGTCAGTCTCAGGCAGCAAGGGAAAGCATGCAGGAGGGCAATGGGACGGCCTTTGCTGCTCAACCTCAACAGTCCAGGCAAAGCACACAGCAGGGAGGATTTGCTGGCTTCACAACTCAGCCTCAGCAAGCCAAGGAAAGCGCAAAGCAGGCAGCTTCGATGGGCTTTGGTGCTCAACCCCATCAAGCTAAGCAACAGGCACAGCAGGGAATGTTCTCTGGCCTCTCAGGTCAGCCTCAGCAGGCAAAGCAAAGTGCAAAGCAGGGAGCATGGCCTAGCTTTGCTGCACAGCTAAGACAAATTGGCTCAGCAGCTGGCGACAGCAGTTCAGGCGGGCCAGCTGACTTGTTTCCTCCGGCAAACCCCAATTCATTTGGCTTTCATGTGCCAGGCAGAATGATGGACAACCGAATTCCTGAAGCCTGCGCTGCGAATTTCATGGGCATTGACCTGAATGCAACTTCCAACCCATCTGCACCTGCAGCCCCGCCATCTGCATTTACCACAGCTGCAGCTGCACCTGCCACAGCTGCAGCAGGTCCTGGCCAAGGATTGCCCTCACAGCAGCCGCACGGCGCTGCTTTCTCCATGCAAGGACAAAGAATCAGTAGTTTCACAGCATCAGCTGCTCAGCAGCATGCAAGCACCAGCAGCGACAAGTCAGCAGCTGCACCACCGCCTGCTCAGGAAGCTTCCTTCACCACCGACTCATTTGATGAAGACACCCAGATGCCCACAGCTGGCAAGGGCGTGCCACCAACACCATTCAGCTTCACCATGGGCGCTGCCCGCACCCCTCCTCGATCCATGTACAGCTCAGAGCATCTGGCCACTGACTTGCCCATCAAGCTGGTCCTTGAGACTGAGTTTGCTGCTGCAGCAGGGCCATCAACTGCCTCTGAAGCTGCCTCTGCAGCAGCTGCAAGCAATCATCCTCACAGTACAGGCGCCGCTGCTGGCACCAGCCAGCAGCTTGACCCAACACAGCCAGATTCTGTTGCTGCCACTGCTGCAGCTGCTGCTGCTTCTGCTGCTATCACAGCTGCTGCTGCTGCTGCTGCAAGCACCAGCAGTGGTCAAAGCAATGGGTCAAATTTGGCCTCTGCACCACCAGCAAATGCACAGCCGCTTTGGACCAATGCTGCCGGTGCAGCTGCCTCAAAGGATGCAGGCACATCTGCACAGCCCTTTGTGTTTAGCGGCAGTCATCAGCAAGCTGCTGCATCAACTGCAGCTGGAACAGCACCAGCAGCTTCCAGGCACACCACACAGCAGCAAACAGGCTTTGTCTTTGGTGCTGGTGCTGCCCACCAAGCTTCTGAAGAAGCTCCCTCACAGCAGCCTGCAGCAGCTGCCCAAGGAGCTACTCAAGCTAGTTCTTCTTCTTCTGCAGCAACTTCTTCAACAGCAGCAGCAGCAGCAGCAGCAGCAGCTAGCAATAACCCATATGTCTTTGGCGCTGCCCGCCCAGCTGCCACTGTCCCTCCTTCTGCAGCAGCTGTGCCTTTTGTCTTTGGCGCGTCACGCCCATCCTCAGGACGCTCTTCTTCTTCCGCAGCTGCGACGCAGCCAGAACCCTCAGGCAGCTCTCAGGCAGCAGGCAGCTTCCAGGCAGCTTCATCAAGGCCTGCACCCGTCGGCTCTGCCTTTCCTTCTACATCTTCATCACAGCCAATGGCTGCACACCCTCAAGTCGTCTTTCAACATTCATTCAGACACAATGGTGGTGATGTCCATGGAAGTAATGCACAAGCTGCATCTCAGCCCTCATTCAGACATGCTGGTTGTGGATTCCCTGTTAATGGACACAGCAATGGCGCACCCTTTGCTTCTGAGGCGGGGCAACATAGTGCAAGAGCTTTTGTGGCTGGGGCTGAAGGCAGAAGCCCTCAAAAGCCTCTGAGAAGCCCACTCAAGCGTGGTCACGCTCACAAGCAGCCCAACTTTCAGGTGTGTTCAGTAAGCAATCTTTCATCATAGCTAGCATAGACTCACATCCCTCACTGTATCGTAGCAACATTTTCTGTCACATTGTGGAGCATTGGATATGGTTGCAGCTTCACTGTGTGTGGCTGCTGCAAGGGTCAATTTTGCTTTATACCCAAACGCCTGGGGGAGCTGCTGTATTGCTACAGCTGGCCAATGCATGGGTGTTGAGGCAGTGAATCACACGTCGGTCAGTATTTAAATGGATCAGACTGCATACCTCGCTTTCAAGCAATGCAATACATCAAGAACCCAAGATGCAGGCGAATAAAATGTCAGGCAACGTTCAGAGGTACCAGCCTGTATGCCGAGCCTACAATGAATGTGTTACATCAAAAACTCAAAATTGAATGTTGTACACATGTACATGGCAGCTGCAGGCACATACCTTTCACGTGCGCTTGGCATCATTGGCAACCTTGCAGGCACAGCAGCACCAGCTGGACAGCTAGATTGTCTTGCAAACGCCTGACCAGCATGATCAGACACCATGATGCATGCTCACAGGACGCAGGCTCAGGCGCACAGATTTCAGCAAGGGGCCATGTGCCATTCAGCGCCGGCCGTCCCAGCAAGACTAGGCCAGATCTGAGTTCTGCAAGGCAAGCAGAGCAGTCCCAGCAGCAAGCTGCAGCCAATGGACAGCATCCTGGCAACAGTAAGTCTGCTGTGTGGAGATGTCAGAGGGAAGCAGAGGAGTACCGGCAGCATGGCAATATAGCATTTGCCCAATCAAATTTTGCCGGAGCTGCCAAGGCGTACACTGGGGTAAGCTCGCCCATCAAGAAGTTGCTAAAATGCCCTCATGTTGTGCCGTATAGTGGCAGTAAAGCTACCCCATTGTCAAGGACTTGATGAATGCACTGACACTGGGCTGTATAGTGAGAATGCAATGCATGGCAGGACTGCTCCTACTCACACAGGTACATGTTATTAGTGCTCTGACGGCAGTCGCTTTGGCACACAGGGTCTCAAGCTGCAACTTTAGGGCTGATTTGCGTCGGTACAAAACGGCTCTCAATGCAACTCTTTGAGGTGTTTCACTGCTTCTTTACGCGTCTCACAGTGTTACGTGCATAGATGATGTCATAGAGCCTCAGCAGCAAGAGTCTAAGTGATGATGATAGTGTTGCTCAGTACCTGTATCCGCTTGACAGAGGCAGTTTCAATGACAGAGCAGAGCTTGTGAGGCTGCTGACCAACAGGGCAGCCTGTGACTTTTGCGCGACTCAGATGTTTGCATGACCTGGTACATCACATCAACCATGACAACACACTGAGACGATCATGATCGGCAGCCCTGACAGCAGTCTGTATCATACAGGGCCTTAATGCGCTTGACAGAGGTGGCTTCAGCGATGGTGAAGAGCTTGTGAGGCTGCTGACCAACAGGGCAGCCTGCCACCTGTCCTTGGCAAAACCCCTACTGGCTCTGGCAGATTGCCGGCAAGCTGTCCAGGTGCCCGCTGAGTAACTGCTGCTTTAGCACTGGAACAAACATCTGCTCGTACCTGTGATGCTGGTTCGTTGAAGCAGTACAGCTGCAGTCTGACTGGAAGCATATCAGCATCAGCATGCTGTGTCAGCAAAGGCAACACGGGTGCCTCACATTTCTTGCTGTGTGTTTGCTGGCACATACAGCTGCAGTCCGCAAGCTGGAAGCTCATCTCTGCCGACATGCTTTGCTCGCAAATGATGCACAGGTGCCACATCCTGCACTGCTGCATTATCATTGAAGCTGAGAGCTGCAGTCTGTAGGCTGAAGGCTTGTTGTTGTCAGGAGAGGAGAGGGCGCTGATGCAGCACTTTTACGCTTTGTCAGCAAATGTTTTTGAAGAAAGGACCTGCACCAGTGCCCTCTCCTTCCCTGCTGCACGCTCATTGTTTCAACAGAGTTGCAGTCTGTAGGCTGGAAGCATCTCCAGCATGTTCTGCCGGCATGCTTTGTCGGCAAATGCTGTATAGGTGCCTGCTGCTCTCTGTCACCAGAGCTGCTTGCATTGGCTGTGTAGGCAGATCCAAGGATTGTGGCTCATGCTGTGGCGCAAGCTGCCACCTGCCACAACATAATACCATGTCCGTGATGGGCAACAAAGTGTTTGCCTCAAGCACAGTGCAGACAGTCTGTATGGCACTAAATTGGGTCTCTAGTAGACTTTGAACGGTGTCCTGTTGTCCCCTGTTGGGTCTGTGAAAGGAAGCTCAATGTAAGCAGTAAACAGTCAAGCAGCTACGGACCGCGTCTGTTCTGCTCAGTAGCTACCTGACACTGTCATCAGAGTTGCTTTGCACTGGCTATGCAGGCAGATGCAAGGAATGTGCGTGCTGCCGCAAGAGTTGCCACACGCCACATCAAAATGGGTCAACTCACAGAAGCTGCTGCTGTCCTGCTGGCTTGACGTTACTATATCTGCTCGCATTGGCTGTGTAGGCAGATTCAGAGTGTGCGTGCTGCCACAAAAGCTGCCACCTGCCACATCAATGGGTCAGCTGGCAGAGGTCGCTGCAATGCTTGTCTGTGCTACATCGCACATGTTGCTACCTGCCACTCTCGTTGACTTCATGTGCATTGCATGATATAGGCAGATCCAAGGAATGTGCGAGCCGCCACAAGAGCTGCTACATGTCACATCAAGATGGGTCAGCTCACAGAAGCTGCTGCTGTCCTGCAAGCTGTCAGGGCCAGCATCCCTGCTGGTCAGCCTGTGCCTGCAGACCTGGCAAGCAAGCAGCAGGACCTGGACACAGCAACCAAGCTAGTCAGTCAGGTGTGCTTTCCAATGTACACAGTCAAAAATGTTTCAGCAAGCTAGTCTCTAACAGTGTCTGTTCAAGCTACTTAATCAGGTCTGTACTGCATAACTTCTGTACACTTGCAAAGTGGAATTCAGCACATCAAGCCAGTCACTCAAGTCTGCTTCTGCCAAGATGTTTGCACAGGGGCAGGTTGTTAAAAGCTCAGAATTTGACCTCAATGCCCTACTTGAGACACAGCATCTCATCTTGACGCTGTGTTGCAAGTGTGGAAAAATTGCTTTGTCAGCATTGAGCTGCAAGCTTCTTTGACTTGTCGTCAAACAATCTGCAGTTGCCTCACAAAAGCGCATTGAGCGTGCATGGATACTAACTGTTCACATGCAAGACAAAGGCTATCATGGACAATGCAAGGACATGCTTGGAACTTGCAGCCATGCTCAAGAACAATTCAAGCACTATCTTCTTCAGCTGACATCTACAGCTGTCAAGATAGCGATCATGCAAATTGCTGTCCATCAGGTGCAACATCAATCACATGTCATCGATCCTCCTTTTCAGCACAGATGACGCTAGCTTCTGCCTTATCAGTCTTGGTGGCGTTGCAGGCAACAGCAGCGCTGCAAGCAGCAAGGAGCACGGCAGCGGTGCAACAGGCCCAAGCGCAACTGGGGGGCTTGAGCTGGGGTGGAGGGTATTGCCCCTTCTCGCAGTCCCTTCTGGCCCTCAATGCACATGCCCTGCTACGCCTCAACAGGTCAGTATCGTGATGCACACAAACGGGCTTGCCGCTCCACGCCTTACATCAAAGCCTACTAAAGAGCATGCTGCGCCCAGATAGGTCAGATTCTTGAAGTGCCTCAATTAGCCTGCAGCGCCTCTATTGGTCATTGGTTTTCAAACGCACTGGTGAGCCTGCTGCCACTCTAGATGTACTGAAGCGTACTGCCTAGATTTATGCTGTCAGAAAGATATCACATCAAGTTGATGAGCCTGCTGCTACCAATTGTATTCTAGCAAGTACGTCTCAAGGCATGCAAATGTTGCTAGCCAATGAAATGAGTTTCACATTTGTCGATGAATGCAATTGCCTCCTGCTCTGTTGGCTGCAGGCTTGACGAGGCAGTGAGTGTGGCCAAGCAGGTCAAGGGCCCTTCTGAACAGCGCCAAACAGGGCTACTTTGGCTCTGCCGGGCAGCCTGTAATATTTGCGTAGAGCTCATACACTGCCCTCTATAGGCTTGATGCAGCCGCAAATATGGCCAGGCAGCATGACACACCCATTGGCTGAATTTATGTGCCGCCTCTTGTAGGCTTGATGAGGCAATGAAAGTGGCCAAGCAGAACGATGGCCCTTCTGGTAAGCGCCAAACAGGGCTGCACTGGCCCTGGTGGGTGCAGGCCCAGGCTGCCTTCTTCAAAGGAGACCTCCCTCAGGTCTGCCCTCTGCTGCAGCCTTTCTTTGCTTTCCCATACTTTCTTTTATGCTGTCCCTCATCTTCTCATTTGCTGCCTCTTGCCTTGTTTGCTGTCATACTACTGCTGCACTGGCCCTAGTGGGTGTCAGCTCAAGCTGCCTTCAAGGGGCCCCTTTCTAAGGTCTGCTCGTTGCTGCTGCCCTTCGTTGCTTTTCCACACTTTCTTGTTGGCTGTCACTCACCTTCTGATTTGCTGTCTCTTGCCTTGTTTGCTGTCACACTATTGTTGCACTGGCCCTTGTGGGCGCAGGCCCAAGCTGCTTTCTTCAAAGGGGCCCTTCCTCAGGTCTGCTTCTTGCTACTGCTGTGAGTTCCTGTCCCTCACCTTCTCACTTGCTGTCCATTGCCTTGTCATTTGCTGTCACAACTGATGCTGCATTGCCCCCCGAGTGTGCAGGCCCAAGGAGCCTTCTGCAAAGGGGACCTCCCTAAGGTCTGCTCTTTGCTGCTGTTGCCATCTGCTGTTGACCATGCCTATGTGCATGAGCATGGTCAACATTTAAAGCATCAATGCATCATCTGCCTGATCAACACATTGGCTTTGTGCAGATGCAAGGGCTGCTACAGGCGGGCCTGCAGAAGCTGGAGCAGCATCCAGATCATACTGAGGATGTGCCCAACAGAGCAGAGCTGACAGGCTTGCTAGAAAAGGCGCAGCGGCTGCTGCAGCTAAAAGAGGCAGGCAACAGGTACAGTGATATCATCTTCCTGTTGTGCCTGTGACAAAAGCTCTACACTACACGTGTATTCTGCTTGACAAAGCACAGATGCTGGCAAACATGGCTTTACATGAGCTCTCTGTTGATTTTGTGTGGCAAGCAGCTTGCCCCACACAGACATTATACTTGATATGGCACAGCCTCTGCTGCATTGCAAGGAGGTAGGCAACAGGTACAGTGCCATCGGCTTTCAAATGCTTCTGTAGAACACAAATGCTTGCAATGCAAGTATGCAAGGCAAGCACAGCAGTGTCAGGATATAATCGCCAAGTACAGTGAGGACTTTGCTATAGGTGCAGATGCCCCTCCAGTCTTTGCTGCTGTGCTGCACTTTGTTCATCTGGAAAATGCAGCAGAGTTCACTTACGCTGCCGACAGAAGTTGTAGCTATGCAGGGCAGCGCAAGCACAGCTGTGGCAGGAGGCCATCACAAAGTGCAGCGAAGGCTTTGCCGCAGGGCTGATGCACCTCCAGTCTTTGCTGCTGTGCTGCACACTCAGACATTGCCAGACAGGTCACTACCTTGCTCTCACTTTACAGTGTTGACAAGACTGATGAACGTGCAGGGCAGCGCAAGCACAGCAATGGCAGGAGGCCATCAGCAAGTATAGTGAGGGCATTGCTGCAGGGGCAGATGCCCCTCCAGTCTTTGCTGCCGTGCTACACTCCAACAGGGCAGCTGCCTACCAGGGGCTTCAGCAGTATGCAGATGCCGTTGCTGACAGCCTCAGAGCCAAGGCGCTGGACCCAACCTATGCCAAGGTGAGTCCTGTCCCCTGCTGCTAAGATCCCGTTCTTATGACATCGTGTGTTGTCGATATAAGGTCAGATGACATGCTCTTCCAGTCTTTGCTGCTGTGCCGCACCCCAACAGGGCAGCTGCTTATCAGGGGCTTCAGCAGTATGACTCTTGTTATTTGCAATACAGGCTTACTCCAGGCTCACTGCTGTGCTGGGTTCTTTTGCATCTGAGCTCAGCTGCAGTGACAGCTCTGGAGCACCTTACAGAGCTGCTGAATTCACACTGACTTGGCTTGCAATAGGCGCAAGCATGAAACACTGATTCAAAGGCCAGTGCTTTGTGATGCAGGCCTACTCCAGACTGGCTGCTGTGCTAGGGTCTCTGCATCTCAGCTCAGCCGCAGTGACAGCTCTGGAGCAACTTGCAGAGTTGCTGAAGTCACAGGGGTCCGGCTTGCAACAAGTGCTGGCATGAAACACTGCTTTTGACACAAGCGCTCTGTGATGCAGGCCTACTCCAGGCTGGCTGCTGTGCTAGGATCCTTGCATCTCAGCTCAGCTGCAGTGACAGCTCTGGAGCAACTTACAGAGCTACTCAAGTCACAAGGGTCTGGGGCGCACAATCAGACAGGCCTGCGCTTGTTGCAAGCCAGAGCCAATGTGCGACGCAAGCAGCCGGTGCAGCACTACATGCTCATGGGGCTTGCTCAGACATGCTTAACAGATGAGGTGAGCGTCCATTGAGTCAACAGCTTGTCAAGTTGCATGACATGCTCATCGCCCTTTTCCAGCCATGCTCGACAGTGAGGTGAGTGTTGAGCAGCATTTAAAAGACCCATATTGCACTACACGCTCCTGAGTCTTGCTCAGACATGCTCGGCATGAGGTGAGCAGACCACAGCATAGCCAATTTGTGATGCTGCGTTGTATCAAGGTTCAGCCCTGCTCAGACATGCACAGCGCATGAGGTGAGCAACCATTAACATAGACAGTTTGTGATGTTGCATTGTGTAAAAGTTCAGCCTAGCTCGGACATCCTCAACAGATGAGGTAGGCGTCCATCAGCTTTTGCAGTTTGTAGCGGTGCAGCGCTATATGCTCATGCGCATTGCTCAGACATACTCAGCACATGAGGTGAGCAAATATTAACTTGGACAGTTTGTGATGCTGCATGGTGTACCAAGTTCAGCCTTGCTCAGACATGCTCAGCACACGAGCTGAGCAACCATTACCATAGACAAGTTTGTGGTGTTGCATCGTATCAAGATGCAGCCTTGCTCAGACATGCTCACCACACAAGGTGAGCAACCCACAGCATGGCCAATTTGTACTGCTACATTGTATCAGGATTCAGCCTTGCTCATGGGTGCTCAGCACATGAGGTGAGCAACCATTGACATACACGGGTTGCAATGCTGCATTATGTACAAGTTTAGCCTTCCTCAGACATTCTCAACAGATGTGATGTGGTAGGCGTCCATCAGCTTTCACAGTTTGTAGCAATGCAGCACTACATGCTCAGGGGACTTGCTCAGGCATGCTCACCAGATGAGGTGGGCGTCCATTAACATCACTGATTTGTACCGGCCCAGATGCTAACTTACACCTCTCATGCAAGGCTGGACCAAGTAAAGCATCTACAAGTGCACCGGAAATGTTCTAGTTAATACACAAAGAGTGCTTACTGACCTGCTGATGTCTCAACATTCATTGTGCCTGGCGTAACACAATGTATCGTGTTCCTTTTTTGTGGTGGATGCAAGGCACGATTAGCTTCACCGCAATTCTCTGCATGTTGTTCTTCAATGACAGATGCTGCTACCCATAGGTACGGAAGGCGTACAAGAAGTGCTCTCTTCGTTTTCATCCAGACAAAGCCATGGCACACTGCAAATTTGCCTTTAGCTTAGGGTTGTGTGGAGCAGCCCTAGCAGACCGCCTCCAAATTGAGACCAGAATTCGTGATGAGGCGAATTGGCTCTTCAAGTGCATTTCAGAAGCCCACAATGTGCTATCAGACTCCCATAAGCGGCTTCTTTTGGATTCTGCATTGGAAATGGAGGGCCGCCGGGTCTTTTACAGAGATGACCGCACTACTCCGCCCGGTGGCAGCTACTCCTTTCAGAGGCGGCCTAATCCGTATGCCAACCCTAGACCATCTACCAATAGTCACAGGCATTCTCCTACTTCCAGGTAAAGCCTCTCAGCCAAGACTCTCTCTTCAATTCAATGTCAATGTGGTCATTGACACGAGCATGAGCATGTGCAGTTTGTGCTCAAACCCCTGATCACGCAAATCTGCAAATCATTGGAGCAAAGGCACAAATGGCATGTGAATGCACTCTAAGACGCCTAGTTCAGCAGCTTGCGAATGCAATCATTTGCGCATGATTTGAATGTTGAATGTTAAATTGACAAGCATAGGGCACACAACAATGCAATACAACCCATCTGTACTGCAATTCTGCCTGATGCTGCTTTGATGAGGTTTTTGATAGTCTTGGAGACTCAGTATTGAGGTATTCAAGGCGATAGATTGTTGCAGAGTACAACCCTCTACAACTTGTGATCACAACCCCCTGCTTCTATGCCCAGTGCACCCAACAACAGCTAGCGGCGTCATTCAGTCAGCTTTATAGAGATAATAACGGCATCATGAACTCATGAGTGTCTTGCAGGCCTAGCGCAAGGAGCAACGGGCCCAGTGCAAGCTATTGGTGGCAGACCAACATGCAAGAGTCTGACGATAGTGAAGACGATTTGTTTGACTCTCACGCTGACTCTGGGTCAAACTTTTACTAGGGCAACTATATGGGTAACCATGTATGCATTGACTCATGGCTGCAACACCTTCACACTATCATCCAAGATGTTTCATGACCTCAAAACAAAAGCCGGCTGCTTCCGATGCTCACCGTTTGTGTAAGTACCAATTCCAACTTCTGGAACTTGCCATGCAATGGGGGTTCTCTTTTTGCATATAAAAGCAGTGCCACACAATACATTGCACAACCCGCTGCATCTGCTCAAGACTGCGAGCCAAAAGCTCCAAACCGTTAAAAACAACCACTTGTGTCAGTGTTCTAGTTGATACGACGCAACATTGACTTAGCGTTGTGACAGGCATAGGTATGTATTTGTGTGTCCTCCTCTGGGACTTCCAAAGCTTGGATGCAGCCAAGCAGCCTCACTTCAGAGTGTTAACACAATCAGGGCGAAGCCGCTTGCCGTGAGATCCATATCACAAACCTTCATGCCATTTTGATATTTTGATGCAGCCCTGCAATGGCAGATGGCGCGATTGTGTGCCAATCTTGGCGCTTCGTCTGCAGGTTGCCCATTACTTTGCAACCTGTAGCTTTGCATGGTGTATTTGATGTTGGTCATGCCAGTCGCTAGGCCTAGACGTCTTCAAGTATGATTGGTGGAACCCTCGTTAGGCCTAACTAACCTAGGGTTTGCTTTTGAACGTGAATGCACCTTTTGTAGTTGTTGATGTTTGATCAGGTCTCGCATGCAACCGGGAGCCCTGAAAAGCCCCCGACCAGGCTCATGCCCGGTTACATGATCTCTGTCGAAGATCATCCAGGCATCTTGATGCAAGCCCTCAATAGAGAGGCCCATCGAGGGCCCTGACTCAGTGACTTGGCGCTCTGTCTGGAATCAGCCCCTCCCGTGTGCCGGTGTGAACCACCCCCCCTTATATACTGGCAAGATACTCAATGTGAATTGACAAATATATATATTTGCAACACTGACCACTGACCATAGGGTTATTTACAGTGTTCCATAGGGTTTTGTCATGATTTATCATACTGCAGCAGTCTGTGAGAGTGTGCATAATGCTTACATAATGCAGCAGATTCAAACCATGGGTTTTGTGAAGTTCAAAAGCAGCAGGTATCTGTCAGCATATCAAACCCTCAATCAGCACACTAGAACAGGTATTATCCTTATTTTAATCAAAGTAATGTCTGGTAGTAGTTACTGCAGAACATCTGGGATACTGAATGTACTGTTCTACTGTTCTACTGTTCTGAAATTTGTAGAGAGAATACAGAATGCCTAGAAAAATGGATTTGAAGAGGGATGTGAGGGCACAGGGCTACAGTGTAACAGCAGCTGCAGCACTGCGTGATGTTTGTGCCCCCACTCTCAAACCCCCCTGCCGCTCCAGACCCGATGGGATCAACGCCCTAACTAGGTTGACTGCATTTCATGGCAAAAGCATGCAGACACGCACAGACATGACCCATAACGCAAATGGGCTGGCGTTATACTTGGTGTGTCAGGAAGCGCTGTCGCGCATACGCGCAGAGTCAGCTCAGGAACCAGCTGCATTGTCGGCGTGCTGTAGACCTGCGTGAAAGCGCCGATGGCGTATCGCTGTCTTTGAAGGGCGCGACGCACAGCTGATGAGGTGGCAGATCCCTGCAGGCTTGGCCTGTCTTTTGCCGCTTGTGCTGTCCATTTTGGTCGCTGCTTTGGTACCCAGGCACATTGACAAAGCGCTCAGCAGCGGGATCAGAGATATCATCGTCTGGACAGACGATTCACAGCCAGACACATACGCTAGGTATGCACGCGACGACCACCTCAGCGATCCCGTGCTACACGCGGACTTCTACCTGCTCAATATCACCAACGTGCACGACGTCAAACACGGACGGAAGCCAGTGTTACAGCAGCTCGGCCCGTACACTTACAGAAAGCATAATGTCAAGCACAACATATGGTTTGACAAGAAGGGCAGAGTTGCTTTCAGCAAAGATGAGTACTACACAGCTTTACCATCCAATGACAGCCAGCTATCCCTAGATGATGTGGTCACCACAGTCAATGTGCCCCTCCTAGGCGCTCTGGCCAAAGCGCACAGCATCTTTGGCAGATTTGTCGCGCTTCAGCTGCTTCTGGAGGTCCTGGCAACCTTTCATGATCCAGATGTCAACGGTCTCTTCATGACGCGAACAGTCAGGCAGCTGCTGTGGGGCTACGACGATCCTCTCCTCCAAAAGCTCAAGTTCGTTTCCCCCGGCCTTGCCACACGCTTCCAACTTGTACCTAACACAACAGACAGCATCTTGCTCCCTCGCACCCGGGACATTGTCAACACAGGCGTGAACAACATCAGCGAGCTGTGGAACACAGAGGTTTGGAACAATCACAGCACCATCAACAGTTGGCAGCCTCCACATGTGGAACAAATTCAGGGCTCAGATGGCATCCAGTTTCGGCCAAACTTGCAGTCAGGAGACAGTGTTAGGATTTGGGCTCCTGAGATGTTCAAGTCAGCCAGGCTGAAGAGCAACCAGACAGTTTCCCTGGAAGCAGTGAATTTGCTGCGATTTGAGCCAGACCCTGCTGAGGGATTGCCAAACCCTACCTATTTCCAGCAATATCAAGGGCTGATCAACATCACCAGCCCTGAGGCAGCAGGTAAACCTCTTTAGCAGCTCTGAAACCCCTGCTTGTCACATGGTACAGAACAGTATGTCTAGCAGCTCTGGAAGCAGTGCTTATCACATGTTACAGCAAAGTGTCTCCAGCAGCCCTGAAACCGCTGCTTATCACGCGGTACAGCAAAGCGCCTCCAGCAGCTCTGAAACCAATGCTGAACACATATCACAGCAAAGTGTCCCTAGCAGCTCTGAGACCACTGCTTATCGCATCTCCCAGCACAGTGTGTCTAGCAGCTCTGAAATCACTGCTTGTCACATTTCCTACCAAATCGTCTTGAGCAGATCTGAATCACTGCTTTTCACATGTCACAGCAAGATTTCTCAAGCACCTCTGAAAGCACTGCTTGGCCATTTTCCCAGCAAGCTGTCTTTAGCAGCTCTGAAACCACTGCTTGTCACATGTCACAGCACAGTGCCCCAAACTGACTATACTTGCATTGCAGCTTTGAGCATAAGGGTAGTCGACAGCTGAATGAGTCATATCTGGCTGAAAATTTGCAAAGATAGGGTATGTCATCTGGGCAATTTTTAGGTTTTGTTTGAGCTAGGATTCTTCAGAACCCTATGTATGGATCAGGGGCCTGTGCTTGTGCCTAGTCACCACCTGAACCCTTGTACTCTTGCTTGCAGGCTGCTGAGTCTGTGTGAGACCTTTCTCTTGGGCAGTCTCTTGGGTCCTGTTTGTCTGTGCATGCTAACTGGTTGATTGCAGTGCCAGCCGGCAAGTTGACAGAATCAGATTTATCTGTCCAGGCCTTGATTACAGCATGTCATTTGGCTGTCATTGCCCATGACCGAGTTCACTCTGGTCATGACTGGCTCAACCTGGTCGTAACCTGCTCAATTCGATTACGCCCTGCTCAAGCTGGTTGTGCGGTCGCAGTGCTGGCCCATCTGTCTGCACACCTTCAGGTGGTAAATAGCCCGCTGTATGGCCTACAGGAACAGGGTGAGGCATACCTGTTGCCTACCTTGCATTTGCGCGGGCACATGTGTCACATCAAACCCATCAAGTTGGTTGCAACTTGGTTCACTTGGTCATGCAGGGCCAGACCACAGGGCAGGTGTGGCAGGGCCCCCAGTCTTCCTGTCAAACGCCCACTTCTGTGATGTGGACCCAGCAGTGGCAGACACAGTCATTGGACTCAACTGCAGTCAGAAGCAGCATGTGACCTTCTTAGATGTGGAGCCTGTTTCTGGCATTACCATGAGGGCTGCAAAGCGACTCATGATGTCCACTGAATATGGCCCAGGTCAGCTCCAAATGTCACGTTGCTACTGCATGAGTTCTGGTGTTATGTATGTGCGTGACTGCTTGTGACACTCTCAGATGTGAAGACCGTTTGTGAATGCACAATAAGGGGCTTTGAAGCGGCTCATGATTTCCACTGAATACAGCCCAGGTCAGATGCAAGCACCTTGCTAGTATAGCTATCATGGGATGCACATCACTGTGTTATTACTGCATGACTGCTGATGCCACAGTGATGCAAGGCTCTTTGTCGCAATCCTCAGTATGGCTCTCATCATTGGAATCACCGCGAGGGCTGCTAAGGCGTTTGTGATGGCCACTGAATATGGCCCAGGTCAGATTCAAACACCTCGCCATCACTGCTATCGCCTCTTACATGATTTGTTCACACGTTTGCAACCACTACATGACTGCTTGTGACTTGTAAAGAAGACCTATCTGCTCACTTCCTAGTTCCTCTGCACATGCTCATGTGAGTTGTTGCTGTCTCGCTCATGTATTGTTGTTGATTTGCAGTACAGCAGGCAGTTGAGCCTCAAGTCAGGACATTTGCCTGACAGTATTTGCCCGTCTTCTGGACTCTTCTTCTGTACCTGCTAAGTTCCATTTCTGCAGTTATGATGCAGAATGGCAGGCAGTTGTAATGTAAAATGTATAATGTAATTGATCTGCTCATCCTCTGGGGTCTTCTTTTGCCCACATTCACATGTGTTGATGCTGTCTCGCTCATGTCCTATTGCTGAGTTGCAGAATGGCAGGCAATTGAGCCCCAAGTCATGACAATGTATTTGCCCGCTTTCTGGATTCTTCTTCTGTACCTGCCAAGTTCCATTGTTGAAGTTGTTGTGCAGAATGGCAGGTATTGGAGAAGCAGTCGTAAGCAGGATTGATCTGCTCGCCCTCAGGGGTCTTTCTCTGCCCACACTCACATGTGTTGTTGCTGTCTCGCTCATGTCCTATTGTTGATTTGCAGAGTGGCAGGCAGTTGAGCCCCATGTGAGAAAGACATATCTGCCCATCTTCTGGGTCGAAGAGCATTCACAAGCCACTGCAGATCAGCTCAGCTCCTTCAGAAGCCAGGTGAGACATGGCACTGGCACAGCTGCTGTCAGCAACCATACAAGTGTCTGCTTTGGTGTGATTTGCCTAGGGCAGCAGGCTGCTTGCATCGCTCTGCTTGGATTGACATGCAACTCGGCTCCTTCAGAAGCCAGCTGAGACATGCTGCATCATGCAACAAACACGATTGCTGTCAGCAATCATACAAGTGTGTGCTTTGGTGTGATCTGCCTTGCACAGTAAGTTCCTTGCGTCGCTCTGCTTGTATCAACGTGCAAATCAGCTCAGCTCCTTTGGAAGCCATGTGAGATCTGCAGCATCATATAACAAAAACGACTGCTGTCAGCAGTCATACAAGTCTCAGCTTTGAGATGATTTGCCTTGGGCAGCAGGTTGCTTGCATTGCTCTGCTTGTGTCAACATGCAGATCAGCTCAGCTCCTTCACAAGCCAGGTGAGATCTGCCACACGATTTGCTAAATAGACGGCAAACAAAATTGACGATTGCAGACAGCATAGCTTACCTCAGCATTATGTCAGTGGCACTTCAGTCCAGAAGGGGACTCAGCCCACAAGCTGAGGCACTGACTTACTCACAGTCTGATTGATTGATTGACCAATACCTGTGCCCGCGCAAACGCCAGGTAGGTAACAGGTATGCCTGCTGTATGGCCTGCAGAAACAGGGTGAGGCATGCCTGTGACCTACCTCACAATATGTGTCTCTCGACGGTAATCAGCAATACTGCTATTCTCAATTCGACCCCCTCAGGAGCCGAAGGGATCCGTTTCAAGACTAGCTGGTGAAGCTGTAGACGCGTAGGTCACTTGCTTGCTGATCTGAGGAAGGACTATGTCTCCTCGGCAACTGTGCAAGTGTCTGTGCTGACACAATATGCCGAAAGAGGGTCAACTTGCAAGTGCTGTTACTGACTTGACGGCTTGCATTCACAGAATGCCCTGCCTCCATTCTGCTAAAACACTGCTGCTGCTACTAGACAGTCTCAGCAAATGGCGTAGGTCATGCCTGCCTGGTTTGCACTGCTGCTGTACAAAACCCTGCGCTCTTCAGACTGCAACTTAATTCCCATCTGCAAGATCAGAGAATTGCTCCATGACTGATTGTTGCATGCGCATTCTGCAGCTTGCTCACTGTGTTTCAGTCTGCCTACAACACTGTCAGCATGAGTTGCACATGAATCAGTCATGCCATCCTGGCGAAATGCTTGGGCTGACATTGCGCACTCTGTTTGACAGGTGTACGGTGCAGAGAAGAGCAGCAAGATTGTGTTGTGGGTCAGCATAGTGCTGGCATGTCTTTTTGGTCTGCTAGCATTGATTTTGTTGACTGCGCCATTGTGGAGCAAAACCCAGACTGAGAATGACCCAGAAGCTGCTGCTGCCCAAACAGATCAGCAGGAACCTTTGCTTGGGTCTGATGCTACCAACGATGCCCCCAACAGTGCCAGTGCAGAATAGAACAGAAAGAAAAGTCAAAACAAATCTTGGCTGTTTGGCGCAGAAAAGAAAGACAGAGCGAAAGAAAGTCTTTCCTACTGAGCGGTACAACTGCAGCCTCTGTGTGTAGAAGCAGCTTTGGAGATGCAGAGTGACAGGCCTAGTGTGAGACATGCTTTTGTTTGATGTGGGCCTGCTGCTGCGAACATGTGCAGCTACTTTTGTATCATATCAAGATGGGATGTCAAGTTGCAATCAGCAGGCAGGCATGCTTGGGTATGTCGTTACTGCAGGGCTTACTGCTGGAAACTTTGAAAGTACTGATTTTGCAGAAATGATTGTTGATGTGATGTCTTTTTGATGCATGCACATACTGAATAAATTGATGTCGTGCAACATCCGCCAGTGTTACACATGACGCTCAACCTAGGTTTGTTCAACGACATCTCTGCAACGGCAACCACAGTGCAAAAACAGTTTACCTGTTACTTGCTGTCGCAGCTGTGCAAAGACGACATTATGCCGCATGATGTCACATGACCTATGCAACAGCTGCATCATGCCATGGTGTCGGCTGCAGGTGCAACATTCACTTCATGCCAAGATGCTGAATCTTGAATTTATGGTATGTACGCATCAAAGCAACTTCAGATGCAGACAGCTGCCTAGATCAGTCCGTCTGATTACATCACAGGCGCAATGCACAAGATTGATTTGCAAGCTTTTCAGATTCATTACACAACTGGCAAGTGATTCATAGAGCTTGTAGCAATCTCGTACAACAAGCTTATCTCGGTGAATGAAATCAAGTTGACCAAGGAAAGCCAGCAACATCTCAGCACCTGCTGAAACCTCAAGACAGTCAGCAAAGGTTACTCTGGGTATTCACAAACCAAGCACATAACACTCACTCAGCCTCGACAAATTCAAGCGGAAAAGTTGCAGAACATGACTGAAGCTGCAGGGCCATAAGGAATTTGAGACTAAGTCTTGGGTCACTCCCAGCTGACAGAGTAGCTGGCAGGTGTTAATTGATGACTTCAGCTGCTTGACAGGAGTCAATGACTGCTGCTTGACAGTTCCAAACTACAGCTTCAGCTGACAACAGCATAACTACAGCTGCTTGACTACACCCAGCTGCGGCTGAGTGCTTCATGGCTGAGCAGCCTAGTCGACCTCCTCGACAGTTGGGCCGCCGGCACCACCAGCACCTGATGCACCACCCATGTCGGGCATGCCACCAGCTCCACCCATGTCTGGCATACCTCCAGCAGCACCAGCTCCACCATCTGCAATGCAATGAACACATCATTTAGACAGCTGTTCAGATCATCTCATGCTACAAAGCATGCGCTAGAAAGACTTTCAGCAAAAGGCTCTACTCAAGATGGTTCCACAATGTTTGACTGAGATGCGAGGTTATCACAATGTCTGTGTACACAGTCAACAAATGAATGAGCATGATGCAAAATGCAGGAGCAACATGCAATCTTTTGCAATGACACGTCTGCATACACAGGCACAGACAGGCAGACAAACCAAGTAGCATGATGCAAAATGCAGGAGCAACATGCAATGGCACGCTAGTGCTGTGCTGACTATATGTGAATACACAAACATGCACAGCGAACACATGCACAAAACATGCTGGCATGGCCTCAGTCAGCAAGTGGGCAAGTGACTGTATGTTGCTGCATTTGGCTCTCAGCTTGGGAACAACCAACAGTCATTGATGTATAGGACCGTCTGACTTCCAGCAGGCAACGCAGTGGTTGCACACAAGCTGTGTGCCAGCCAAAGCACCCAACAAAGAGAACTCCATGAGGATGCAAAATCAAGAAGCACTCTGTACCTCGTTAACGCAATGCAATAGCAGAGTATGCTTGCAATTCATTAACAGCTGACATGTTGTTGATGTTGCAGAGCCTTGATGGGTGGCATGAGAACCGCAGATGACAGATGTGCTTCATACCTTGCTGGTACATCTTGGAGATGATGGGCGAGCAGATCTGCTCAATCTCCTTCTGCTTGTCTTCAAGCTCGTCAACCTCAGCCAGCTGGTTGCTGTCCAACCACTCCATGGCGTCATCAACAGCCTTCTCAATCTTGCTCTTGTCCTCTGAGCTGATCTTGCTAGCCACCTGTGTGACATCAGCAGATGCAGTCAGCATGAGCTGCCTGTGACGTGCATGAGTACAGTCTGTTGTGTGACAACAAAGCAAGTGAGAACCAGAGCAAGCTTTTTGTGACAACTCACGTACAGTCTGCAGATGATCAATGCTGCTGTCATTGGCTCTGTCACTCAATTGTGCAGAGATAGGGCAGCTGGCACTTTGGGCCACATCAGGCAGCCAGACATGAGGGAGAGTGCAACAAGAGAAAAGCACTGCAGCAAGCAGAAACACATTTTGTGGACATGAATGAAAGCACATGGTGCAGCAAGAAGGCACACAAAACATCAAAAGAGGAAAAAGAAAAACCAGGGCAGCACCTTCTCGTCTCTAATGGTGTTCTTCATGCTGTAGGCGTACTGCTCCAGGCCATTCCTGGCGTCAATCTTCTTCTTCTGAGCGTCATCCTCAGACTTGTACTTCTCAGCATCGCTGACCATGCGCTCAATGTCATCCTTGCTCAACCTGCCCTTCTCGTTTGTGATGGTAATCTTCTGCTTCTTGCCTGCAAAGAATAGAGTCAAGATTAGAGGCCTGCATTTTCAGTTCAGAGGTCTGCGTTTTGGACAATGAACACCTCCGTGTCTCATCACAAGCAGAATACAGCTTGTCATCAGCAAAGTAAACTTGACTGGACACTGCAATTTAGAAGATCAAGATTTTCCAACAAAAGAGCTGCAAACAAGCCAGTGCTGTTTGGGCAATTTAACCCTGCTTGATATGAAGGCAGGAACAACCCTGCTTGATATGAAAGCAGGAACAAACAGTCAGCAAACAGGAAAGATATGATGAATGCCATAAGCATCACACAGCCCAGAAGCAACTCAGCATGCATGGGCAAGCCCTGAAATTGCTATGACAGCATGACTGACAAAAGCATGACCAGCTGTAAGGGTACAGCAGCAACTGCTCACCTCCGGCCTTGTCCTCTGCTGACACATTCAAGATGCCGTTGGCATCTATGTCAAAGGTGACAGTGATTTGGGGTACCCCCCTAGGGGCAGGGGGGATCCCTGACAGCTCAAACTTGCCCAGCAGGTTGTTATCCCTAGTCATGGACCTCTCTCCCTCAAACACTTGGATCAACACTCCTGGCTGGTTGTCTGCGTATGTGGAGAAGACCTGCTCCTTCTTGGTTGGGATGGTGGTGTTTCTGGGAATGAGAGTGGTCATGACGCCACCAGCGGTCTCAATACCCATGGATAGAGGTGCAACGTCAAGCAACAGCAGGTCCTGAACCTTGCTGTCTCCCTGGCCTGTCAGAATAGCAGCCTGCATAGTGCGCAACAAATCTCAGCATATGAGCTGAAAGAGGCGAAATCACCAGACGGCAGCGTGTACAAAGAACCGCCACACACTGTCCTGGACAATGCACGAAAGATACAAGCAAATATTGCTTGAACTGAGACTCTACAGCTGAAGTGTAGCTCAGTACAACAATTGATGTCAGCTCATAGCTATGTGTTGGGGAACATTGCGGTAATTGCATTGACAAATTGATGCTGATGACGCAGGGCAGATGCAGATGGTTAGCATGCAACTGAGTCTGCATCTGGTTTGACTGTACTGCAGCTTTAAAAGCAACAGCTTTGTCTGGGTCAATACTGTTGGACAGCTCAGACTGGTTGAAAATAAGAACTCAAAGCAATATGACACAAAAGGAGGCCACATGACACCTAAAGACCAAATGAGCGCAAAGGCCACTGCTCACCTGTACTGCAGCTCCAAAGGCAACAGCCTCATCAGGGTTGATGCTCTTGGACAGCTCACGCCCATTGAAGAAGTCTGACAGCAGGCTCTGCACCTTGGGGATACGGGTGGACCCACCCACCAGCACAATGTCGTGCACTGCAGCCTTGTCAATCTTGGCATCCTGCAATGGCCACAAACAAGACATAAACAGGCTATGAGAACTAATTCTCAAAGCAGGCTCTGACCTTGCAGCTATGTGTACCACTGCCCAGCAACGCAACGCTGTGCACTGCAGCTTGTCACTGTTGGCAATGTGCAATAGACACAGGGCATCAGCAGGTTGCCCGTGGTCAAGTCACTAGGGCATACATCCACTGGTACACAAGCTGCTTTAGTAAGCCACACAGTGATGTCACTAGCAAAACAAAGGCAGTGGCGAGTGACTTGCCGCAAGTCCAAGCAGGGCAAAAGAAAGCACTGCAAGGCATCAGCACAATGAAGTGCACAACAAGGCTAGAGGAATTTGATAGCATGCAGCTTGACAGGGTATGCTGTCAATTAGCAAGTCTAGCAAGCACTGTGTGGATGAACTGCATTCTATTGCACCCTGCCAGATCTGGCTGAAGCAGCCCAACCTACCGACAAAGCATAGCCATGCAAGTGCATGTCAGCTTTGCAGGCATCACTGTCCTCACTGGTGTCTGCGACAAGTAAGGACAGTATTGCCTGCTAAGGAGAGATGACTTGCATGGCTTTGCTTCATCAGCATATGCAAGGCTCAAAACGCTCATGCATGCTTGGGTTACACTAGAGATGGGCAAAAAACAATGCACAGCATTGGCAACGCACACACACAAATGAGTTTGTAAACCCTGCACACACTGTGCCCACCAGTCTGCAAGACTAGCCATACAACGTGGCCAGACGCTGTTGCTTACAGCAAGGGAAGAGGAAATCGCACTCACCCTGAGCACCTTCTCGACAGGGTCCATGCACTTGCGGAACATGTCCATGCACAGCTCTTCAAAGCGAGCCCTGGTGATGCTGGTGTTGAAGTCGATGCCCTCAAACAGGCTGTCAATCTCAATGGTGGTCTGAGCTGAGGCACTCAGAGTACGCTTTGCACGCTCACAGGCTGTTCTGAGGCGGCGCACTGCTCTAGGGTTGCCAGAGATGTCCTTCTTCGCCTTACGCTTGAACTCCTGCATTGCAGCTCAAGGCTGTGAGCTACATGCCATAAAGACGGCTTTGTGATGCTGTGGCCGCACTCCCTTGATGACATGCCAGCAACATATTGACTGACCTGAGGAAACCTGCCAAACCTGCCATTTGTGCCAAACAAGAGCTAACACTTGAACAACAGAATGCATTGCATAATGTGCTGGAGCTGACATGTGCAACACTTTGTGTTGTGACCACCTTCGGCACTGACAGTGTTGCATGACAAAAATTACCAAGCAAATGCAAGTGGGCTTTCACACATGCAAAGGTGCAGGGAAGAGCGACCAAGAGCATACCTGCATGAAGTGGGCTACAAGCCTGTTATCAAAGTCCTCACCACCCAAGTGGGTGTCTCCAGCTGTGGACTTGACCTCAAAGATGCCAGAGTCAATGGTCAACAGACTGACATCGAAGGTACCACCACCCAAGTCAAAGATCAGCACATTGCGCTCGCCAACTGACTCAGACTTCTTGTCCAAACCGTATGCAATGGCAGCTGCAGTCGGCTCGTTGATGATACGCAACACGTCAAGGCCTGCAATGGCTCCTGCGTCCTTGGTGGCTTGACGCTGAGAGTCATTGAAGTAGGCGGGCACTGTGACAACTGCGCGCTTGACGTCCTTGCCCAGAAACTGTGAGGCTGTCTCGCGCATCTTGATCAGAACCATGCTGCTGATCTCCTCTGGGTTGAAGCGCTTCTTCTCTGACTTGTAGTCAACTGCAGCAGATATGTGCTTGTTAGCAAGGGTAAGTAATTGTAAATTGGGCAGAAGTGGTAATTATTGCAAACAGGTGCATGCTGAGGTTGTCTCAACCCAAGAGGTATGGTGCAAAGATGTGCAGTGCTAAACAGAAAGGGCGGCCAGCCAGAACAGCAGCAGATGAGCATTGTGCAAACACGCATAGAACAGAAAGCCTCGCTGCACTGCAGGAACAGATTGTACGTTTGCCAACAGAACATACCTTCAATGATGGGCTTGGAGTCAGGCCCCTTGATAACAGTGAAAGGCCAGTGCTTCATGTCTTGCTGCACAGCTGAGTCCTCGAACTTGCGGCCGATCAGTCGCTTTGCGTCGAACACTGTGTTGCGAGGGTTCATAGCGACCTGGTTCTTAGCTGCATCCCCGATCAGGCGCTCTGTGTCTGTGAAACCGACGTAAGATGGTGTTGTGCGGTTGCCTTGGTCATTGGCGATGATTTCAACGCGGTCGTTTTGCCAGACGCCCACGCAACTGCACGAAATCAAACTCAGTCAGCATATGTTGCGCAGCACTGGCGGCCACAGCATACAGGGCAAGGATGTTGCAAAAAGGGGCTGATCGCGTTGAGACGCGTTGATCCGACGGCTTACCTGTAAGTGGTGCCCAAGTCGATACCGATGGCTGGTGCCTCAGACATAGTTGGTTTCTTCTGTTTACGACGAACTCAAGCGTCACGTAGATCTCGAAATGTGGCAAGTTTTGATCGCGATATCAGATCGTTGGCAGCAATCGGAAAGAGCTAAACTTTGCAGGCGGTGCACAGCAGCCGAATATGTAGGGCGTACGAACTTTCCCGACGCCAATTTTAGAATTTCGCCCTTTCTGGAATTTTCCAGTCAATTCTGACATTTGTACAAGCCGTATGTGACACAGACGCCGTAGCTGTAGCCGTGACTACAAGTTTACTAACACCGCGTGAAAACGTCGCAGAGCGTGGTTTCCCACGCTGCCATCCATGTGGACGCTGTGGTAGTTGAGTTCGCACGAGCTTGCACGAGGGCAAAGCGTTTGCGTTGTGCACTCAGCATCGGAAAGATCGGCAATGCAGTGTGAAGCTGATGCTTCATGAGGACATGCACCCCTCTCAGCGCTGCTCAGCAGGTCAATTTGCCGTTCGAAACAGACGATTTGCCGGCTAGGTTAAGTGCGATCAGGCAGTGAGGGGCCACGCAAATATGGAACACCAGGAGCCCCTCCTGCCTCCTCAGCCCCAAAGTTCTTCCCGCTTCCGCTTGACATCCCTGTCGTTTTTCCGAGATTGGGCAAAAGGTCAACCACTGCGAGAAACCGAGTCTCTGGACTATGAACCTATTTACAACAAGGTGTACTTTTCGAGGAGAAAGTTACCAGACAGGAGATTCTACGGGTATGCAAGACTTTTCTGCATATCTGGAATTGCAGAGATTCAAGTGCCTGGGCACCTTGGGGTGTTGCGCTTCTCTACAGCAATTTGCATGCACTGTGCCTGCCTTGAAAAGCTTCTTTTGCCTGTGTTGATTGTGACAAGGTCAAGCTGAATAATCTACATGTTTTTCGTGCTGCTTGATGCAGGTACACAGGCCACACATTGGCCAAATTCTTTGTCACGCTGGCAACAGGCATTGTAACAGGACTGACTGCTGCAGCAACAGCTGGCACGCTAGAGACACTTTTCTACCGCAAACAGCAGGCTGTACAGTACATGATAGATGTCGTCCACCACAGAACGCTGTTTGCTGCTTTTGGCCTTCACCTGCTCATCACAACAGCCCTGCTGCTGTTTGCTGCTTGCTTGGTAAGCCTGTCTGCAGCAATGCTCTGAAGCGTGCATTGTATGCTTGCATCAAATGTACCCATCATGCTCAGCCAGAAGATCAGGCCATTCAGCACATCCCCACAAAGCTGTTGCGCCGTCAATTAGAGTTTGATGTGCTCAAGCTGCAACTCAGTGCAGCCCAGATGCATCACAACAAAGCAGTGCACGGCTGCATGCAATGGGCTTGCTACTGTTTGTGCTAGGCAGTCAGCACTCCTGCTAATGGTTGTCAACATGCGTTGCTTGTGACATCTTGCACCTTGTGCAGCCCCAGAAATGTGTTTCTTTGCACCCAACAAAATTGTGTTGGTCTAAAAGCGTGCCCCTTGTTTCTGGTGCAAAAAGAGTTTTGTGCCAAAATCATTGTCGTTTGCACCTTTTCAGGTCCAATTTTGGGCTCCAACAGCTGCTGGCGGGGGTGTTTCCCTTGTGATGGCGTTTCTGAATGGTACAGACGTGCCAGATTTGCTGCGAATACAGACGTTGATCACCAAATTTGTGGGATCCATATTCAGCTGTGCTGCTAATCTCACTGTTGGCACTGAGGGGCCTCTGGTGCACATGGGGGCCTGCATTGCGTCAGTCATTGCCTTCTGGGAATGCGGTGAGACTGCAGAGTTCAACGTTTGCCTGCATTGCAACAGTTGTTGTGTTTTGGGAATACAGTGAGGCTGTAGGTCTGAATGGGTGCTTGCATCGCATTGATTGTCATATACGGCAAGTAGGGTGAGACTGCAGATCTGTACAGGCGCTCTGATTGCATCAGTGGCGCTCTGAGAATGCATTGAGGTTGCAGATCTGCGTCAATCATTTGCATTGCATCGTTTGCATTGCATGAGTCGTCACCTTTTCAAAGTGTGTTGAGACTGCAGATCTGCACACGTGCCCGCATTCAGTCGTTGCAATAACAGCAATCTGTTGCTGTCAAATTGATGCATTGCTCTCAGTGTCATTATACTGAAGTCTAATGTGCCATTCATATCAGAGTCTTGTGTTTTTGGTCAGATGCGTTCTTTGGCTCTTCACAGGCAGCTATAATCGCAATGGGCAGGCTTTGACTTTTGGTGAGTGGATGAGCACCTGGGGCTGTTGCTCAGTCTTCCGCAAGGAGCGACAGCGCTACAGCAACGGCGTGATGGAAGATGACAGCACTGAGCCGCCCTTTCACACTGATGCCGACCACAGAGAATTTGTGTCAGCTGGTGCTGCTGCTGGCTTAGCGGTATGCATTCTTCATGCTCTTCTGGGGGTTGGGAGCTGTTCATTGTTGACATGTTCCTACAGTATGCACAAGAGCAGTCTCTGATCTGCATCAAAGGTGCTGTGTGTTGCTGTGCTGCTATCAGTTGCATCAACACTTTTGCTGGGAGATGTGTCAGTTGGAATTGTTGCATGTTTGATCCTTTCAAAGGCAGAAGACCATTCTGTCTGTTTGCATGTCATGAACTTGCGCGGGGATGAACTTGCGCGGGGTTTGTCTGTGCTATGCAATGTTAGCAATGCTGACTGTATGTGCACAGGCTGCCTTTGGTGCGCCTGTGGGGGGCGTGCTGTTCAGCATGGAGGAGGCGTGCACCCACTGGTCACGCAAGGTGGCCTGGCGCTGCTTCCTCGCCTCAGCTGTCTCCACCTTTGTGCTGGCCCAGCTGCACCCTAAGTGAGCCCCAGTTCCTCTGTCTGGGTTGCGGCTTCTTGCTGTCTGTAAACTCCTGCAGTAGATGTGCTTGCCTGAGCTGTTTCAACATGAGCACTTGACCAGCTGTGACGTAAGCAAGCATCCCAAGCAAGTCCCTTGGTTACAGTTCGCGACATATTGCCAGACTGCCTCGAGCTATGCGCATCTGGCTTTGCAGGGGTTGTGCTGGCATGCTGTCCATTGACAGCAAGTGCTCCCTCATATTAAACGAGACCGGCTCTTTCAGACACCCTTGCTACTTGTATTGATTGTACCAGGCCTGTTGGGTGCAACTGGCCGCCTGTCGCAAGACTGTCTGAAGCTATCTGCATTTGTCTTGCAGGGGCTATGCCGGCATGCTGTCCTTTGACAGCAAGCGCTCTGTCATGTTCAACAGAGACTGGCTCTTTCAGATGCCGCTGCTAGTTGTGGTGTCCATAGCAGCAGGCCTATTGGGTGCAGTCTTCAACTTGCTTCGACGGGGCCTTTGGAGAATACGAGCCTCCAGGAAACGGCCTGGCCTAAGAATACTTGAGGTAAGTGAGGCAGCTGAGCTACCTTGCAGACAATGTGCTGCAAAGCTGTCATGCCAGGAACATAGACATCCACACTGCAAAACGCAACATGCCAGCAAGCACCATTCATCAATGTTCCATTGGCTCACGGCAATCAGCAAGCACACATGCCATGCTCTGATACAGTGTGCTCGTGCTTGCTCCAGATGGGCGGAGTGTGCAGCTGCAGTATCCAAAAATGACCTGTGTCTAGCATACCTATCCTTACACAGGAGCAGCAAACTGCACAATGTCGTTTGTGGAACATTCTGAGCTTAGCACTAGATATATTTTCTTGACCTTCTGGTCTGTGATTGAAGCCTATTGGAGCCTCCTGAACTTAGTTTTTTGTGTCTGACTGCAGGTGTTCTCATGCGGCTGTGTGACCTTAGCAACCATCTTTCTCTTGTCCCACTTCTTTGGTCAATGCGTGCAACTGCCAGAAACCTGGGAAGCCAACAAGTATGGCTTTGCTTTCACCTGCCCTAAAGGTCAGTCATGACGCCTCTCATCTGACTTGCATCATCTTTGCGTCTTGCTGTGACTGCATGACATTGGCGACCATCTTTTTGCAGTCCGACCACGTTGGGCAGTGCGTGCAGCTGCCAGGCCCCTGGGAAGCAAACAAATATGGCTTTGCCTTCACGTGCCCTAAAGGTCAGTCATGACGTCTCCCACATGATCTGTATGCAAGTGTTTTCATGTGGCTGCATGACCTCAGCAACCAACTTGCTGCTGTCCTACTGTTCTGGGCAGTGTGCGCAGCTGCAAGACACCTGGGAAGCCCACAAGTATGGCTTTGCCTTCACTTGCCCTGAAGATCAGTCATGCCGTCTCCCATGCGATCTGCATACAATTCTTCTCATGACACTGCGTGACGTCAGCCACCTGCTTTGAAAGAGTTGAAAGATGACATTTCATTCTGTGAAGACTTATGCAGCATCGCACAATGACCTAGCCACGCCTTGTAAGTGCCTGGGAAGACCATTTGCTACATTTTCAGTATAGAGGTTGGGTCCAACCAAATGTGTCTGCATCAAATGGTTCATCATGTGTGTCTTGATGCAGGCTCATACAATGATCTTGCCACGCCTTTCATGTTAATGCCTGGAGAAATTGTTCTTCACATCTTCAGCACATAGAGGGAGAGTCAAAGGACTACCAGCACAATGCCAACACAATGAAAGCATTTGCATTAACATCTGAGCACTCTGCATCTGGTGCAAGATCATACAATGACCTAGACACGCCACTTATGTCAATGCCTGGCGAGACCTGGCGAGACCTTTCGCTACATCGGTAGCATAGAGGATGGGTCCAAGCCAAAGTGTCTGCCACAAAAGGTTCACCATTCTGTGTCTTAATGCAGGCTCATACAATGATCTTGCCACGCCTTTCATGTCAATGCCTGGGGAGACAATTCGCTACATCTTCAGCATAGAGGGTGGGTCCAAGGGCCGCCAAGACTACACTGTCTGCAATGAGACCTCCTCCTGTCATTTCACCAGGCGTTCTCTGGGCCTGTTGTGTGTCTTCTACCTCATGTTGATGGCTCTGGCTAGTGGGGTAGCCGTCCCAGGCGGCCTCTTCATGCCTTCCATCATGGTAGGGCACAGCCGTCATGCCCTTTCTTCAACTGTCATAAACTCTTTACATGTGCCCTAACCTGTGTCTGTACATGTGTCTGTGCATGTGTCTGTGCGTCTCCTATCTTATTTGAATGGCTGTTGCCAGCAGGATGGCATGGGCCATTAATACTCAGCGCGGCCTGTTCATGCCCTCCGTCATGGTGAGGAGCGCGTGCAAACCTCACAATGGCAAACAATGTGTTTACAGTTGGCGGCGGCCTCTGGAGGTATGTTGGGCCTGAAGTCCATGACATGGCTGTCACAGCTCTAGTCCTCATCTCAGGTGTATGAAGATATTTTAGCACCCTCTGGAGCCAAGCCATGACTTGTGCACAATACAAAACTGATACGCAACCAGCCGAGCTATGAGTTGTGTACAACGTATGCAAGAGGGGGCAGCCTGTCTGGTGGGTCTGAACTTGATGACGCGCCTGTCACAGCCCTGAAAGACTCAGCCCAAGGATCATGACAGTGCCTGACCAGCTTAGACAACAGGTGTTTGATCTGGTGCTCACTATGCATGCAGGTGGGGGCAGCCTTTGGGGGTATGGTTGGCTTGAACCTGATGACATGGCTACCAGAGTCTTGGAACATCCAGCCTGGGGTGTATGCTGTTGTGGCTGCCACTGCTGTGCTGGCTGGCGTCTTTCGCTCTTCAATCTCTCTGGTCAGTCAACACCTCCCACCCCTCCCCCCTTTTCCCCAACCCCGCCATGCACTAAGTGAGGCTACACTCCGGACTGTGCTTCATGTTCGCAGTACAACTTCATTGCCTGCATCAGCTTTAGGCGTTGAGATGCTCTGGCTGCCAACCCTGTGTTCATTCATTTTTCATTTCATTTCACACGCATTCTAGGCAGGCTCAGCAGGCCCAACAAGGTACCTACAGGTGCAATCAACTGTCTCCAACCATTTCTGTCTTGTGCTAATCTAAACCATTTAAACTGACAGTGGAGGGTGGAGAGACTGTTGTACACGGTTGACTGCCAAGTGTCCCTGGGTCTACCCTTTGCGTTTGTGCCTGAGAGCTGTCCAAACATACGCTGAAAGGGCAGTCTGTCCTGTGTTGGCTGGCATTCTCTCCACTCTTCCATATGCCTAATCATTCCTCGCTTTCAATGTGGACTGCACATTGTATCATCTGTGGAAGGCACAAGAGGCCTAGACATTCTGTTTGGCATCATCACTGCAGTGGGGTGTTTTGACTGGATTGCTCAGTTTGTGCAAAAGAGATGTTTCATGTGAGCACAAGAAAATGAAGCTGGTGACTGCAGGCGGTCATTATTGTAGCTAGATGAGGCACAGACTTCCTATTTGGCCTTACCATGGCAGTGGTGTGTGCTTGAATTGAATTGACATTGATCAGATGGTGCACAAGAACGGCAACTACAAGTCTGAGTTTGTGCAACATTCCTGATGTAGTGTATCACAAGTGGAATGAGTGTGCAACCTGCAGGTGGTTATTGTTGTGGAAGGCACAAGAGGCATTGACTTCCTGTTTGGCATAATCATAGCAGTGGTGTGTGCCAACTGGATTGCACAGTTTGTGCACAAAGACGGAGTCTATGAGTCCGAGCTGGACCATGACGGGAATGTTTTCTTCCTCAGGACGGAAGCTCCAAATGCCCTACAGTATAAAACCGCTGCTGATGTAAGTACAGACTGATGGGCTCGCATATCCTCATTTCGTCACCTCGCTTGTGTTGCTGATGGCTATCAAAAGTCACACAGTCCAAAGTGCCCTCAAGAAAGGAGTTGATGTCCACGTCAGGATTCTGAGTTTCTTTTTATGTTTTCAGTGTCTTGCCTGTGCTGTCGGACTTGCTCAAAGCTCACATATGTCAACAAAAATATATGGTTCCAGGAGGTCTGCTGCCTGCATCATGGAAGCTTTGGCATGTTGTGCAGCAACTCAAGTTCTGCTTTGCTGTAAAAGCTGACTGCATCTTGCCCATGTCGGAGTGTCAAGCTGTGGCATCATTCAGCATCTGCGGCAATGTCCCAAAGTCATGAGCGCCTTGAGCTCACCAAAGGCCTCTGCAAAATCGTGCCCCGTATCGACATCACAAGTTGGCGGCTGACCAGACAATTAGCTGCTCAACACTCATGAAGCCCATTCATGACTGACGACTCTCTCTCTAGGCTGATTGTGAGCATGTGACAGGTGATGGCGAGTCCTGTGGTTGGATTCAAGGCTGTTGAGAAGGTGGAAAGGATAGTGCATGTGCTACGTACCACCAAGTTCAATGGCTTTCCTGTCTTCCCAGCAGACAGGTGAGCCCAAGTATTACTGCAATCACAACATCGTCTGTCTCGTGCACTCACCTGTCCACTGCCTGGTTTGCAAACGGAGCTGTGACAAGATGTACAGTAGGGCCAGAAAGTCCCGTTCAACTGCCTTACCCATGCTGCTTGCAGTCAATGCTGACAGCGCAACGATGCAATTGCGCGGCGGTACGACTCAGCATAGAAAGTTCAACATCACAGCTTGCTTGATGCGGAGTCACAGCTGTCGAAAGCGGTCGCAGCGCAAGATATGCATTGGTGAAGCGTGCAGTTCTGTTTCACAAAAAGCAGTGGTGTCAGGAGGTGCCTGTCTTGTCAGCTGTGTCGTGCGCTAAAACGATAGTCAGAGATAGCTGACTTTGGTCAACGTCACTGGGCAAATAGGACAGCTGTCAAAC